>JABAYD010030651.1:0-15912 GCA_014822095.1 Diplotaxis tenuifolia
TGGGTTAGTGTTGCTTCTATTGTGTTCATATAAATTGCTTCTAATGTGTTCAGAATCTTCATTATTGGTTTTTTTTATAGGTGACGAGTCTGTTGAGAAGACAGAAGAGGAGAAAGAAGAAGAAGATAGCGAGAAGGAGAAAGAAGAAGGGAGTGGAGAGTCTAGAGACTTAACTATGGAGAGTGGAGAAAATGTATTATGGATTCATAAGAAGGGTTTGATCTTAATATGCATCGTTTGAGTTTGTATGATGATTCTTCTTGTTTGCAGGTATAGCGGAATAACAACTGAGATGATGAGAAAGTTACAACAACCATTAGAGATATTCAGGTTAATAATAATGATATCAAAGTTATTTTTTTTTTTACATAAAATTATAAAACAGAGAGTAATAATAAAAAAACAGAGTTTATTACAAGTTATTTTATATTACATTTGTTTTAAAAACTTTTAATGACATTAAAATTTGTTTCAGAAAATTACATTACATATTTTGATATTTCCTTATAATTGGGCGGGCTTGGGCTGTCTATCTGGGTATTGGGTGAAGTTGGGTTTGGGTGCTATTGGGTGTGGGGTAAATATGGGTGTGAGTATCTTGACCCAGGAAAAACAAATACCCATCGGGCACACCCATTTGGGTGCGGTCCAGCCCAACTGACAGGCCTAAGTGTAGCTTAACGTTTGAGCTTTAGTGTCTACTGTCTACGATTCTGTCTGGGCTTAATAATGCTGCTTGTTCCCTAAATTGTCACACATTTCTACAGAAATTGGAGAATATGATACTAGGTTTCACATATTCAAGTAACCCAATATGCTCAAGATAATGTTTGGACTGGAGCAAATTATTTGATTTATACTCATTCCAGTTCAAGTTAAATAATTGGCCCGATACGACATATTTCGATGCATCAAAGGTTTTAGTAAACAGAATTAACTACTAGAGCTGTGAACCATCAAATAATCAAATAGAAGGGGAGCTTTTATCTGATTTAGCTTATATACAACTACTGTATATATAATACATCTACAGTGAATGAGATCAAACATGAACATTCTCAACATGATCCTTGCTCTTTTCTGTAACCGGCGAATCTGAGTGTAGTTGCATCAACTTCATATGTTCAAGGCACTCGAGCTACCCTTGGCCTCGAATCAAGGAGCAAACATGTCGTAAGCATTTGAGATTCAAGCTTCGCGGGCATTTTACTATCGACTCGGAGGCAAACCGACGAAGAAGATTCTGAAGAAGGCGAGGAGAGTGAGGAGACTCCCTCCAAAAAGACATAACTGAAGAGCTTTCTTCTTCTTCCTTGGGCTTAACCATGTGAAATGTTGGAGACTGGATTCTAAAATAGATTCCCCATCAAGGTAATACACCTAGCAAAAAAAAAATACTATTAAAATTAAGCAAACAAGATGATATACATGAGATTGTGAATTTACCGGTAAGCTGTTGAGAAGAACTAGTGCAAGAGAGACGTGAAACGTGCAAGTCAAACTCCTTTCTATTACATCCGGGAAGGATTTGACGAAGAAGTTAGATAGCCAACGAGGTTGGTAGGCGGTTAACTGAACCGAACGTGACATGGCGATCAGATCACCGACGAATACAAACGTCCCGACACAACTTGAGGTATTGAAATCCATACTAACTCTGGAACAATCAGGTGATGAGGTTCTTTTATAAGTGATCTCTGTCCATGAAACTCCTGGAGATTGCAATGCTTGTAAACACATTTCCCCCTGAAACATCAAATCATCAAAATGCATAAACGTCCTGTTCTGAGGATAATCTCAAGCAATAATCCTCACCTGTGGACACACGCAGCTATTATCATCATCAGTCTCTGATGTTGTCACCCACCCATCACCACATTTGTTAAGCTTGACAATGTCCTTTGCATCCAAACAAACAGAAACCTCTCTCGTAGCCGCTCCATTTGCGCATGGCATAGTTGAAAACGGAGTGAGATCACCGGGACAAACATATCTGTTCTCAACCATCTTCCCCTTGAACCCTTCTGCAATCATAGAGACAGGGACACAGTAACCCTTCCCGTGATGAAACCTCCTTGACCCACCAAGATTATTCAAGGAAGCATTCGACGTCTCACTGTTCTGCTTATCCAAAATCGCTGACAGTTCAAGCCACTCGCTAGGTTTATAAACCCTAATCCCATCCAAGAACACGATAGTATCACCAGGAGACAAGTAACCAAACAACGGAGACTTAAAAGGCACATCCACAACCTACACAAGAACCTAAAGCATTAAAGTTTCTGCAAAACAGATCAATAAACTTAATAAGAAAGCTTACCACAAGGCTTTCACCGTGCTTGTAATACGGAGACAGCATCACAGGCAAGAGAAACAAACCGAGCGCGCAGAGTGCACAGAACTACACAAAGAAACTTCATTCACAATCAATATCAAACCAAACAGTTAAAACCAAGAAAAGAAGAGAGGAACTAACCACAGCGTTATGCCAAATACCAGCACAGTAAACACGAAGAGCATTAAAGCTTGGAAGTGACTGTAACAGATCATGATCAAAAGCTACAAGACCTCCCGGAAACACAGCTGCGATGAAAACAGCAATGTACTCCATCTGTATCCCTTCACTGCCACTCAATTCATAAGAAGCAACTAAGCAACTAATATATTAACTAATGGTAAAGGTGGGACCTTTATAAAGAACTGACCTTGCAGCTGCAAGAGCATGGCCGAGTTCATGAAATAAAACAGTAACCGCAGTGGAAACAAATACATAGACGAACCCTGAAAGTGACACACGCTGCAAAAAAGTAACTTTTAGCTTTATTTTAATCGAAGTTTCGAGATTAGGGTTTTAGCTCACCGTGGAAGGAGAGAATCCGAACACAGCGGAAGCGAGGCGGTTAGAGAGTGGTTTAGGGTGGAACTGAAGGAGAAGGAAGATGGTGACGAGGAGGAGAGATGCGACGCCGAATCCGAGTCCGATTGAGAACCAGATCTTCATCACGCCGGAGAATCGTCTCCCGAGGCGGGAGATTGGTTCGTTCAGCATCGTGAGTTTGAGATCGCAGTAGCAGCACGAAGCTTCGTTCTCCGTGTTGTTGTTGCCTCCGTTTCGCGTAGGGAGGATGGAACCGTCGTCGCCGGCGAGGCGGTTTCTTCCGAATCTCATTCGGAATCTTCTCATCCGCCGTGTTGAGATTTCCATCGGTTTAGTGGGAGATTGATTGAATTTTTTTTGTTTTGGTTTACGTTAGAGCTGGTGAGTTTTGATGAACCATTTCCCGGTTAGGATTGGACCGGGTTGGTCCGGTTATTGACTTAAGGAAGACGGCGTTTAGGTGAACCGAACAAATAAACTATGGGAAATGAACCCAACAGCGAGATGCCTTGGCACTGACATGAGGTTAATGACGTTCGAATCTACTAATCACTAAGAATCTTTGACGTAATCATAAATTTTCCCTTAGCTGGTTATTGTTCTTTTTTGGATTATAAGATTGATTATTTTTGTATATGGGAATTATTTAGTTAATCTACCTGTATCTAACTAAATTAAATAAAAGTCAAAAGTTTTGCTTCCCTTTGAATAAAAAGGAAAGGTGGATTATATGATTTATGACGATAAATTTCCACCTCTTTTTTTTTTTGTACACGAACCAAAACAGAAAAAAGGAATTTTATAAACCGAAAAAGATGAAAAAATAAGGAAAAAGATTAAGAAAAATAGGAAATAAACACAAGGGGAGCTTCTCGATAGCTCTCGCTCCACTGGTTCTTGTTGGCCCATTTCGCACGAGCATCGCAAGCAAGCCACTTAGCCACACGTGCCACCTCCCTCTCAAAAAGAGAAAATCGAAAACCACAAAGAAAAAAAGAAAGAAAGAACAAGAAGTTACTCGGAGTCGGTGTCCAAATCCTCCATACCTTTCAACCCTCTCCGTTTCTGCTGCTGCTGCGCATGTAAATTACGGTAAATTCAGTTAGAACAGTTTTCATTACCTAACTAAACCTCACTTGATCATTACATTTTCTATGTTGGCAGACGCCTAAAAGTCACATAAGCGACACCTGAACATCTCTCTAAACCAGTTTAAATTTGATCAAGATTCAATAGTAACAAAAATAAACAGTGACCGAATAATAATTATATGGTGTTCTCAATCAACCATATAAACAATCAAAAGATTAAAAAAAAATTAAAAAAATAGAGAAAAGCCAGCCTGAGTTTCATTTTTATTTATGTTTTTCAAAACATTACTTTTGCAAACAAAATATAAACTAGTGTTCTTGTCTCTTTTCCGTAAAGAAAGAGAGAAAAACAGTTCATTATTCCCTGCATTAGGTGGGATAGTAGGTCCCATGTCTTGTCCATTTTCTTCATTCCAATAAAAAAATACAATACTGTTATTATGTCACTAATAATATTAAATAAGGTCCACCCAATTTTGTCTATAATTTCACCACCTTCCCTGCCACACATAAACTATTATGTAAAATATAATATTGCCAAGAATAAAAGTAAAAATATAATAGTCTTAAGCCCATATATTCCATTTTCTCTTCTTTTATAAAATCTTTACTAGTTTACAAAAATATTTTGTCATTATCACAAAACTAAGAACTAAAAAGGATTAGTAAAGTTAATTGTTTACCTTCTTCACATTTTTCTTCTCCCTAACATCATAACGGTTCTTGGGTAAATCAGACAACCACAGCCCTGGAAAACAATACTGTCCACAAAACACACAAACTTTCATTATCATGTTTTTTCACCATGAGTTCCAAAAATGATTAATTAATGAAAAAAAATTACCTGGAGGGATTTATCAATGTTCTTAGCTCGTTTCCTGGGTCTATGAGGAAGCTTTGTGCCTTTCATAACCAAGAAATCTTCTTCCTTCTCTTTCCTAGACAAGGCAATGTAGATCCTTGGCCACTCTGTCACTTCCACTTGCGTTGCTTTCTCTCTCTCTCCATTGTTGATTGTCTCCAGCTCTGGATGAGCATGAGCCGTTGATTCTGATCTGTTCACTCTTTGATTATGGTTATGATCCAGCCCGTTTTGTCTCTGGTTCTGATGATGATGATCTCTGAGGCTTGATCTCTTCTCGATTTGGTCAGGAGACGGTGGAGATCGCTTTGAGCCACCCGATCTGGACACCGTACGGGCGTTGTTGATGTTCCTTGATGGTGATCCGTTGCTTGATCGATCTTCTTGATTCCTGGGCATGATGATGATGACGATGATGAGCTTCAATCCACGGGTTTTATTTATTTCTTTATTTATTTAAAGTTGCACACTTTGAAAGAGTTTTATGGAATGAAGAATGTTTTTTTTGGGTGTGTTAAATATGTAGTACCCATTTACATATTTAAGAATCAGAATCAAAACGCAGACCTTATAAAAGCAAAGATTATTATCTTATAGGGACCAAAACAGAAAATAACAAGAAATCTAAAAATCGATTAATATTGTGATTTTCAAAAAGGAAGCCATGCTTCAAGATTAGGTCAAAGAAAGGTAAGAAAAATACGAGATCTTATAGTTTTCTTAAAACAAAAATCAAAGATTGAAACTTGTTTTTAATATTTCAAAAAAACAGAACCTAAAAAACAGAAGAGACTTGGAGCAAGTCAGAAAGGCCAAAAAGACATTAAAACTCTGCATCTCTGTGTTACCAAAGGGTATTAGTGTAACTTCCAGAAAAGAGTTTTGGATCACCAACATAAATGCTTTGCTTAAACAGAAGATGGAACCAACCAAACACGACCCTAGTTTAGATCTAAGAAAAACTAACAAACCCAAAAAAAAAATTCTGCAAAAAGTAACAAAACAAAACTAAGTAAAATCAAACCCCGAAAATGAAAAAAAAAAAAAAACAGTATTTATCACACATATAATGAACAAGTCACGAAAAAAAAGAACAAGTCACGATCAGAGAAATACAAACTTTTACAGTGACAAATCTAAATCTAAAGAAGTTTTGTAAGTAACAAATCGGTTAAAAAAGACAAAACCAAAGCTTATTCTTACAAATAAGGTAAAAACATATACAAAACAGGAAATTCTATAGAAAGAAGAAGATTTGGGCTAAACCTGGAAAGGAAGATTTCCTTGCTGCCGACGAAACCGTTTCTGTGGCTCGAACTCCGGTTAGAGGAAACCGGATGAGGTGGTGGTGGTGGAGGCATAGACGGATTCACAGATCTTCTCAAAAGCTTACTCGATTGAATCTTACCATGTCCCGAAGAAGACGACGAGTCATCCGCCGCGATGGTGGTTGTGGTGGTGGATCGGATCTCGGCTCTGGAGACTCTCGATCGCTTCCGCTGTCCCCACTGTAACAACACATCTCCGCCGCGCTTGGTAGGGGGAGGAGGATCTGGTTGTTGGGTGGATGATCTGACACGGAATCCTTTGGGGACTCCGTCTAGTGGTGATGATCCGCCGTTGAATCCTCTAGAGAGGGAAGTGGTGGTGTCTGGTGTTGAAGGTGAAGGTCTTAAGTAGGGCTTCTTTTCTCCGTTTGTTAGGGGAAGACAATCTGGGCTTACTCTCTGATACCTAATCAAAAAAAAAAAACAGATCAAACGTTAGCAAAATCACTGAAGAAAGATAGCTAAAAGCTTTTTTTCAATGGTGGCTAATTCAAATCAGAATCTTATGGGTGAGAAGAAGCTCAAAGAATTTTATTTGAAGATCTTTTGTTTTTTGAAAGCGCAGAAGATTTATTAACAAGCTGGTGGATTCAATATAGTGATCAAATTGAAAAAACCTGCTAAAAATGGAGGAGATAAAAAAGATTTTTTAGCATTAAAGTTATAAAACACCTTGAATCTGAAGTTTTTCAGATCAAACCTCAGATCCATATAAACCAGTAGAGAAATTCAAAACCAAAACAAAAACAGAAAAATAAAAACATAAATGAGTAGGAAAAAAAGAACTCCCGATGTGGTCAGCGAGAAGAAGATAGCGAAAACGAGGAGGAGAAAATCTCAGACATAAAACAAGAGAAGAAGAAGAAGAAGAAGAGAGAAACCTCATCATTATACCCCAAGTGGATACCCGATTCGAGTTTTGTAATGGTATGTTTTTTTTTCTCGATCTTCGGTCTGTGATTGTTTTTTCAGAAATCTACGATTCGTTCAATTTACTCAACACGTGATTTATTCCCGATCAAACGAAACACAGCCACCTCGTGGTTTTGTTCTCTCGTAACGATCACCAGAGAGTTTAAAGGACTATCTTAGAAAGAGAATGAAAATGATAAGAAGATATTTTTGTAGAGAGAAAGATGAAGGAGGGAGGAGGAAGAAGAAAATGAAGAAACGGACGCTCTGCGTTAAACAGTGAGGAGGAGGAAGAAGAAGGCGGAAGGCAAGGAGAGAAAGATAGTGGGTGCGTTATTGTGTCAAAATACTTCTTTTTATTCTTCTAAGTTTTCTAATCCAGTCCTTCAAGTTTCTGTAGACTTCCAATTTACACCCAATATTTTTCTTCTCTTTCCAAACCCGGCCCATCTTAAGGCCCACTACACAGTCTCTCTTTCGCAGCCGGGAAACGTGTGATTAAAAGCGTCTCCGTACACACCAATTTGACAATAGATCCAATTCTGACCGTGACGCTTTTACAGTAAAGTCGAAGAAACACATACAAACTGAACTTCTTGTAAGATTCTCGACTAATGCAAAAGTTGAGTTGATAAATAAAATCGAAACTAAAAACACCGAAATGTTAAAACCAAAACCGAATCAACATTTGCTGGTTCGCCAAGTACTTGAACCAATTACAAATGAAAACCTGGAACCAATTACAAATAATCCACCAGACTGACACAGGCAAAAGGATCTGTATACAAAGATTGATCTTAGGCAGCATCAACGAACAATATAATCGACCACATAATAAGTATCCATTCTCTTTTGGGGTCTCTTGCTCTTAACTAGCGGAAAAGGCGAGGAACTGATCGTTTAGGTACTTTGCCTTCGAGCTTTAGTCTCCTATACGACTCTCTGATATGGCAAGGTCTGATAGGTCCTGTTTCTTTCCTTTCCCCCATTACAACTCTAGCTGCAAACCAATTAGCTCCATCAATCATGTGAGTTTTCACATAATTTTGAAAATCTTACCTGTTTCCACGAGTTCACCAACAAACATCTTAGCGATACCACAGTTAACGATTATTACTGGCATACTGATCTTTTGACTCCCTGTCACTCCCTGTAACAACTGCTTCCAAACAAACACAAAGCTAAAATGATTTCATGTCTTCATGAAACAAGCACATGATTTGGACATTACCTTCCTCATGTTTCCTTTTTGAAACGCAGACCTCCTAAAAGACTCATATCTGCTCATCTGATCCTCAGTGAACTGCGACAAAATGACCCTGAAGAGAAGAATCTCCACAAATCAATCATGTTCAGATTCTTTTAAAATAAGCTAATAAAGAAAAACACTCACTGCATCTTAGCCATCTTAGCGGGATCAGCAGTGGTAGGGTACTTAGTTAGCTCAGTTTCCATATTCTCTTCCTCTTCTTCTTCATCTTCATTATCTTTGTTCTTGGCCTCAGTAACAGCAGCCGAGGATTTGAACTTCTTCGGTTGACGGCGAACGCCCACGTCTCTCTCACTCTCTTCCGGAGTCTGCTCGATTTCGAGCCGTCCGTCGTCGCTACCACCGCCTCCTGGTGATTGCGGTGGCGACTCCTCTTGCTCCTCCTCGATCGCTGCCTCAAACGGATCCTTCGAGTGCTTCATTTTTCTGAAAACCTAATCGAAAATCAAAATCAATCGAATCTTAAACTCGTAAGCGAAGGAATCAATTAGGGTTTCGAAGATCCGTTTTTCAAGAGGCGCAACTGGGAAGATGATGCTATAGGAGACGAGAGTTCTAGTCGGTTTAATCTAATCTAATCTAATATGATATAGTATGAATTTAACAAACCAAAAAAACTGAACCGGATATTTGTTTAACCGAACCAAAAATGTTGAGCCCCGTATAATAATAATTGATACTTGTACCGGTTGGTCATGGTTCAAAATGACTGATAAGAATTGTGTAACATATTAGCATCAATCCACCTAATATCTAGATTTCAATTCTTCTATCTTTTTTTTTATTTCTCAAAATATAAACGTTTTAAATGATGAAAAAGGATATAATGTTGAATTATTATTTTTTGTTACTACCAACTTAATTCTTGAGTGGATATAACATTTTTAAAGAGTAAGAAATATTTTAAAGGTGAATGAGTATTAGATTGGATAGTTAAAATAAATAAAATACCAGTATCAAACATTCTAATATGACATTTCAAAACATGTGGTTAGCTGGATCCAAAATTATTTTATTTATCAGATATAAATTAATTAAAATATACTAATGTAACATTATTATCTCAAAATTAATTATAATATAGTTATATATAAAAAGATACATGAATATAATTTTATCATTTTAAATACAAAATAAACTATCTAGATTTTAATATGATTAGAGATCTTTTATATATTATTATTTAGAAACAATATATTTTAGTTTCCTTTTCTTACTAAAATATACTTAGATATCTAAGATAACAATTAAACTAATGTGAATAAAAATAATTAAATTTTAATGATTTAAAACAAAAAATCATTATGGTTAAATTTAGAAAAATAAAGACATCCAATTTACCAAATAAAAATCAACCAACTTAATATTACATATCTAAAATCACATGTTTAGAATACTAGTAAATTATTATAGTATATCTTTTTTATAAATATTTATACATTTGCATGAGAATATGCATATACAGTAGAACCTCTATAAATTAATACTCGATAAATTAATATACACTAAATATCTCTATAAATTAATATAATTTTGTAATTCTAAATTGAATTTTTGGTTCAATTAGTATATCTATAAATTAATATTTTTTTTAAATTAGTAAAAAATACAAATTTGGTGTAGTCTCAATATTATTAATCTATAGAGATTTTACTGTATATATATTAGGGTAATCCCTTATGATCAAATTAGGGTTCTGAGTAAACATGGAGCACCAAGACAAGACAAAAACAGACTACGAAAAAAGAACACAATCGCTTCCGACCGATCTAACGACAGAGATACTATTAAGGCTGCCTGAGAAATCTGTTGCTAGGTTTAGTTGCGTGTCGAAGCTTTGGTTATCAATCACCACCGATCCATCTTTCATCAGCTCTTACGAAACACGGCAGCGCTTCCTACTTTGTTTCCAAAAAGATGACGAGTTGTTTGTTTCCTCGATCCCACAGCATACTGATCAGAACTCGAGCACGTCGTACTCTTCTTCTCTGTCTTTTGATCATCATCATAAGACGAAATTCCAAGAAAACCTAAGGAACTTGTCATCTACCGAATCTGTCCATGGCTTGATCTGCTTTGAATCAAAGAAGCCGATTCTTTGGAACCCTAGCACGAGACAGCTCATAACTTTACCAACTACGCCGATACCTTGTAAGACCTGGAAAAGGCCAACACTGTTTTTAGGATATGATCCCATTGAAGGTAAACATAAAGTAGTACGCATTCCACATAGAAAGACTTGTTACGTGTGCCAAGTTTTTACATTAGGATCAGTTCAAGAATCATGGAGAACAGTCAAGATTAACCATAAGCATCGTTTTGTCACGGGTACATCTGGACGATGCATTAACGGTGTGATATATTATCTAGCCTTTCCTTGTCCGGGCCTTGATTATGTTGTAATGAGCTTTGATGTCAGATCTGAAAAGTTCAATATGATAAAACAACCATCGGGATTTAACGGGGATTTGCTGATAACTTATAAGGGAAGGTTAGCTTGTTTTAATCAATACAACCTTAGTAGATTCTGTATTTTGGAGGATGCACAGAAACACAAGTGGTCGAGTCAAGACTATCTTTCAACTTTTGGTGACTGTAATCGGACTCTGACTATCGGTTTCGACCTAACATGTGTCTCTCATGCTGGTGAGTTTATTTATGTACCAAACATGTTTCACCATTTGCTTTATATTTTACGACATGATCCCGTAAGAAACAGCTGGAGAAGATTTGAATTTAAAGGAATGGCAGATGACAGATATGTCAGTAATCGTGGCATACCTAAGTATTGGCTCCATGCTTTCCCAAATCACATTGATAATCATTTGTCTTTGTAAGAATTTGCTGCTGTTTTTTTTTTGTTTTTTTGTTGCCTTTGAATGATACGCTAATGCAGCTTTATGTTTTTTGAATATTTTTATTTCAGTGTTTACTTTCGATTCTCTATGTCCTTCATTAGCATTTCTTTGTATTTTAGATGCAATAACCAAATCCTTGTAGTCACCTACCTCATATTTGAACCTAAAACCATCATTAGCATTTCTTTGTAATTTAGATGCAATAACCATACATATCACCACCAAACCATCATTAATTACTTTTCTAAAACAACTCTATAAAACACATAGAACATTACAAAAAAAATATTTAACATATATATAAATTCACTGAATTTAGATATTATTGGGCTGTTTAGCTTGAGAAATCATCTGAACAACCTCTCTCATGGTCGGTCTCTCCACACTATGTTCTTGAACACATAGCATTGCAACGAAGAACAGTTCCATGGCTTCTCCCAGTGGCACACTGCTCAATCTCTGGTCAATGATCTTAACCACACCTTGTCTATTACAATTTGTCTGAACCATTGACCATTGCACAATGTCTATCCCTTCTTCTCCAAATTTATCCAGTGGTTTTCGACCTGTTATTAGCTCCAGTAGCACCACCCCGAAGCTATATACATCGCTCTTTTCGTCTATTCTCAAAGTATATCCGTATTCTGCATGATAAAAATAGGGTAAAATAGGTTTAGATCGACCAATATGACCTAAAACTCGAAAAGAAAATTACTCAAGTGTAATCATATACTAAAACTATAGTTTTCACATAGCTAAATAATCTTGTTTGTTAAATATATATTTACAAATGCATGTCTGGTCCTTGTTTTGAATTGTAAAGCTCCACTGTCTTGCATCATAAACTTAGCAAGCCCAAAATCAGCAACATGAGCTTCAAACTCAGGTCCTAACAAAATGTTGTTTGATTTCACATCGCGGTGAATTATAAGCGGCGAGCAATCGTGGTGAAGATAACACAATCCTTTAGCCGCTTCCAACGCTATTTGTAACCGCGTTTCCCATTTCAAAAACACACCGGCTTTCCCATGCAAGGCTTCTCCGAGACTACCGTTAGGCATGTACTCGTAAACAAGGAGATTCACGTCTTTGTTTGAGCAAAACGCGAGCAATCTCACAATGTTTCTGTGTCTGATTCTGCCTAGTGTCTGAATCTCAGCGGATAAACCGTTGTCGTGTGATGATCCTTTGCTTATGGCTAAGAGCTTCTTGACCGCAACTTCTTCACCGTTTGGCATTAAGCCTTTGTAGACGATCCCTGCACCGCCTTTACCGATCACGTTGTTCTCTTTGACGCATTCCAAAACGTGCTCGCTTCGAAAACCTAGCTTTTGAAACCCTATAAGCTTCCATAGACTCGAGCTATTCCTTCTCATTCTCCAATTATTGACCAGAGCTAAAATGATGAACATCAAGAAGAACCCTAGTAACCCTAACCCTAACAACATCTTGAATTTCGTGGAGATTTCTCCATGGGAATTGGCATTTTTCTGGTTAAGAAGCTGAGATTGAGATTGGTTTTGAGAACCGTTGCAAGGGTAAGAAGAGTATCCGCAGAGAAAAGGGTTTCCAAGGAATGACGTGTTGTTGAAGTAAGAGAATTGCCCTGAAGTTGGTACTGCACCAGAGAAGTTGTTATGTGAGAAATCTGCTGATGTTAAGCTCTTCATGTATCCAAGCTCAACAGGGAGGCTCTGGTTTAACAAGTTCCAAGAAACATTCAGATAGCTTAGAATCCGAATCTGCGAAATCTGAACCGGAATCTGACCTGAGATCTGGTTATGGCTCAAATCTAAGTAGGTCAGTGACTGACACTCACCAAACTCTGGAGGTACCTTTCCTGACAAGTTATTGCTGCTTAGGTCAATCTTGAAAAGACTCTTCAACCTTCCGATTTCACCGGGGATTTGCCCGGTGAATCGGTTCGAGCCAAGAAGAAGAATCTGAAGGCTTCGGAGGTTCTTGATTGAACCAGGGATCGGTCCAGACAACCTATTGCTGGACAGGTTGATCTGAGTAAGGTTGGATGATCCTGTTGCCTCCCGTGCTGCGATTTCTCCGGTCAAGAAGTTGTTTTGAAGCTCAAGAAGCCATAAATGCGGCAAATAAACCAAACCCTTTGGCAGTTTACCTGTCAGAAAGTTCTGACCTAGACGGAACTTCCAAAGCAGCTCGCATTGGCCAAGATCTTCAGGGAGAGAACCGAACAAGAAGTTGTTGAAGAGAATGAGAATCCTTAACTTTCTTCCGAAACAGAGTGTTTCAGGGATCAAACCTGTGAGCTTATTAGTAGACAAATCAATCTCTTTCAACTTACCGTTTGATCCAAGCTTCTTAGGTATCTTGCCAGTGAAGTTATTATGCCAAAGCTTAAGAACTTCAAGATCAGGAAGGTGAGATATAAACTCATGAATCTCGCCGTGTAATCTGTTGAGGAAGAGGTTGAACACTTGAAGCTTTTGAAGTCCAGAGAGCTCTATAGGAATCACTCCTTCTAGAAAGTTGCTGGAGAGATCAAGAGTCTTGAGGTTCGTGATGTTCCCTAGCTCTCTAGGAATATAACCTGTAAGCTCATTGATCTGAAGAAACAGAACCTCCAAGTTCTTGAGGTTCCCTAGTTCTATAGGGATCGATCCTCGCAAGCTGCAGTTAGCTAAATCCAACAGAACAAGATTGATCAAGTTACCTAAACCCGAAGGTATCCCGTGGAAGTCATTGTCGTAACCTAAGTATAGCTTTTCAAGAGTTGTGATGTTCCCTAACTCGTTAGGGATTCTTCCACTTAGGTCATTTCCTGATAAGTCTAGATGCTTGAGACGCAAGAAACCTCCGTAACTTCTAGGGATCTCACCGTTAAAGTAGTTTCCTCCAAGATTTAAGTAACCGAGTTTATTGAGTTTGGTTAGAGACAGAGGAAGTGATCCGTCGAAGTTGTTGTTGTAAGCGTCGAGAGTCACTAGCTGAGTCATTAGACCGAACTCAAGTGGCTCAAGCTCTCCTTCAAAGTAGTTGTTTGAGATGTTTAAGACCTCTAGGCTCGAGAGCTTCTGGATCTCTGGCGGGAGCGTGCCGGAGATGTTGAGGTTAGAGATGTCGAGACGAGTAATGGACTGGTTCAAGCTGTCGCAAGAAACGCCTGTCCAAGAACAGAGAGAACTGAAGTTTGGAATGTTCCATGAATCAAGAGAAGGGTCATAGGAAGCAAAGCTTTGCTTTAGAGAGACAAGGACTTTGGCTTGTGTGATTAATGAGAGGTTAAGAGATGAACTCGAAGGAGAACATAAGAGAGGAGAGATCGAAGACAAGATTAGGAAGATAGTGAATATCTTGTCTGCCATTGTGACATCAGAAAAAAAAAAAGAAACAAAAATATCTCCGACACAAATCTGAAATTCAGAGAAGTGAAAGAGAAGAACGGTCTAGTAAGAAACTGCAAAACCTTAGAGATATTGATCCAAGAAGATTATCATCATTAGATATCATCATGCTTTCACCTTTCTAGAGTTGCTGCTTATAGTATGAGTGGCTTAATAAGTGAAGAGGATCATCATTATTTCAAGCCTTCAGTTTTTTTTTTGTTTTATCAAATATAAACGTGAAAATTGCAATTGAATTTTTTAAAAGGAAGGTGAAAAAGAAGTTGTAGTATCCAAAGCATTCTTCATCTTTTGGAGTGAGCTTTAGTTTTTTTTTTGGTTAATGAATAATGAGTCTATTGCTTTTCAGAAAAGCAAACGCAATATAAACACTTTCTTAAAAGATGAGAGCAAACATCATCGCTTTTTCTTTAATGGAGAAAATTATAAACAACTAAAGATTAGTGCATTGTCTTCTTTTTACCTTCTCTTTATCTTTTGAGTTGATTTTTTTCTGTCTCCTAATTATTAGGATTATCTGAATTAGGTTTCACATATAAAGGACAGTCATTTAGTCCACTGGGTTTTAAGATAACAAATTTTAAAAAATTTGATTTAAACAGATCACGAAATTATGAGCTTTAAAGAAAATTATGAGCTTTAAAGAACAGATTTAAATCAATTTCATTGTCATCCAACACTAACTTTACCTTAGTCAAAAAAAAATATTGTGGTCTTGTTGGTTTGTTGCGACCTATGATTACTAGTTACGACTTACAACCAATCACAATCATAGGTCGTAGTAACTAGTCATGGAATCGTACAAAATACAAACGAACCACATTTGGTCAGAAGTCAAGTAACAGCAACGACAAAACAAATATGATAGTTTAACGGATTAACATGTCTAAATAGACTAGTAAAGGCCAAAATTTCATATGACATATTATGTATAAATATCACACAAATATGATAATTTAACGGATCAATATTAAAAATCTCAAAAGAGTTTTACTTAAAAAACATTTACAGTGAGAGGGTTTTATATACAACCTAAAACATGTAAATAGCAACAACAAAAAAAAGAAAAGAAAAGAAGAAAAAACACAATATCACATGCATTGTTCTGATGGAATTCACCAACTAATTCTAGATCATATACTAATTTACCCTATATTATGAAATAAACAGCGTATCTTTACGTCATCTAGTGTTTATGTTCAGTAACATCGGATTCAAGCGGCCCATGCATTGTCTTTGTCCAACCACTAAACTAGTCCAAAGTAACTAGAAATCTTTGGTAATTGTGCTGCTCTTTTTGTTGTTTTTTGTTGTTATAGAAGAAATTAATATTTTT
>JABAYD010030737.1:0-11024 GCA_014822095.1 Diplotaxis tenuifolia
CGACTTACTCGAAAAAGTTGTCTTTGTAATAAACAATTTAGGGTATGATTGGTACTTGCTGTAGGTGTTCTCTGCAGTCCATTTATTTTTAAAACACTAAACTCAAAGTAATCAAGATTTAATAAAAAAAATCTACAGCCCTATTTATTTCTAAAACACTAAACTGAAAGCAATCAAGCTTTGATAAAATAAATTAAATTATAGCTCTAAAAATAACCTACAGCTGTACAAATGCTATACAGAGCCAAATATTCAAAGCATTTTATTAGAGATTTCCATAAAATTCTAAAGAAATAAAATTTAAAGTTACGGCAAAAAATTGACAGATTCTATTCTACAGCCGTTTCTAATCGGACCCTTAATTTTTATTTGAATAAACAAAGGCAATACGAAAATATATCCCTACATTTGTTTATAATAACAAAAATATTGTACTAAAGAAAAATATTGTACTAAAGAAAATTCTTTTACGGTTTACAGTATCTTTCACCGTGATAACAAAAATGGAGATTTAAAAATCTTGGTCATAATCAAATATGGAAAACCCCTTCTCCAAGTTTATTTTATTATTTAATATTATAGTCTCAATATAATCGAGATCAATTTATAGACACCAAAAAATCGAAAATAGAAAAACTTGGTCTCCAAGTTGATTCTTGTACTATAAAATCTCTGTTACAATCACATATGAAGATTTAACAATCTCGGACACAATCAAATATGGAAAACCACTTCTTCAAGTAAATCCTACTATACCTAAACTCGATATTATAATTCAATCGCAATATTTAATATTTATTATACCTAATTTATTTAATCCCACTAAAATATGTGCATAAATAGTAGTCTTCGTATTCTTCATTCCACATTCTCAAAAAACTCCCAAACATCACAATATCGAAACCAAGCATTCCAGTTCTCCTTAATGGTGTATAACTCAAATTATATAATTTAAAATAATTTACACTGTCGATTAAAATTTTCTGAAGCAAACAATAAACCCGTCTGACTGGGCGGGTCATGATCTAATAACATATTATAAAATGGAAATGTACGTACGCACAACTAACCCCACTACAGAAAAGTTAATCGTATAAAGAACTATATGATAAAACAAATCAAATTCTTCTCTTTGTTTTTGTCAACAAATAAAATCTTTTGTTTAACAAATAAAATATCTTTGCAAGCATTTCAAATTTTCATTATTGTAAATAGCGTTAGCTAAAAAACGTGTATCACGTTTGGCTGACCAAAACCTACGGACTCTTCTGTCGGACCTTTCCTAATGTATTTGCCTATTTTAAAAATTAATTAGATTTTAATTCGTTTTCCAAACAAATAATTTTTTGATGAAAATTTTATATAATCATATTATGTTTTTATTTAAAGTAGATCTGAGTATAAAATTTGTAATCTAAAGTCCGAATCGAATCCAAACTAAAAACTCGATCCGTACCCGGTTTAAAATGTAAGAAATACTAGAATGGATCTTTTTAACGTAGTACAAAACATATCCAAATTCTAAGTTTATTAGTCAAACTCGAACATGTAACCTTGAAAACCAAAAATCTAGAAAACTCAAAAACGTTCTGAATGTAAGTCACAAATATAAATATTTGAAACATAAGTATGTATTTCAAATATTTAATTTTTTTATATTTTAAATTGTATCTAAAATAAGTATTTAAATTTCAATTAAATATTTTAAATATTCAATTTATATAAATAAGTATTTACTTCTATGTTTTTTCTTTTAAATTTAGGACTTAATTTCAGATATATCTGAACCAAACTAATATAATCTGAATCCGAACAATATTTGGTTATTTAATAAATTTTAAGATATGATACAAATTAGAACCAAAACTGGTGTGTTATATTCTAACATGATCCATACTTATAATATAAATATATTTTAATATTTCTTATATTTGTCAAAGTTTAATTATTTATAATATTAAATAAATAGTTCTTATAATATAAATTAACTATATGACGTTAACCCATCTTATACTTGATAAATATTTAGATATTTATGAAATAAGCTGAAAAAATATAATTATAAATCATAATATATAAATCAATATACTATATAATTAAACAAGATTAAAATCCGCACCATGTGCACGATAAGATTGTATATATAAAAAATTCTGTGTGCTATTACTTATTTTTGCTTTTACATATTATAATATAAAATGATAATACTAGAAAAAGAATAACTAAGAAATAGAAATTTTTACTTATATATGAATAAATTGGAGTGAGCACATAAATCATAATAGAGAAATTGCCAAAAATACCTATTTCATGATACCATTTTTCAAGTTTACACTAACCAACTTTATCATTAAAACTATAATAGTTAAAATACTATCATACCTCAAATTAATTAAATCTAATTATTTTAATAGAGTTGTGATGGATTAGGGCTTAGAATTTAGGGTTTAAGGTTTTAAATTTAAAGTTTATAATTTAGGGTTTAGGGTATAGAATTTAAGGTTTTAGGTTTAGAATTTAGGGTTTAGAATTAATGGTTTAGGGTTTAGAATTTTAGGTTTGATGGTTAGGGTTTAGGGTTTAGAATTCAAGTTTTAAGGTTTATAATTTAGGGTTTACGGTATAAAATTTAAGGTTTGGGTTTAGAATTCAGGGTTTAGAATTAAGGGTTTAGGGTTTAGAATTAAGAGTTTAGGAATTATTTTAGGTTTGATAGTTAGAGTTTAGGGTTTAGAATTCATGGTTTAAGGTTTAGAATTTAGGGTTTATAATTTAGGGTTTATCAATTTAGAATTTAGAGTTTAGAATTTAGAGTTTTGAAGGTTTAAGGTTTAGAATATATAATTTAATTATTTATTATATATATATATATATAACAAAATGTATAAGAGTTTTTTGAATTTTGATGAATAAGATATTTTTGAAAATGTCTAATGAGTAATGGTAAATATGAATTGTGGTATCACGAAATGCGTATAATTGAAATGTTCCTGTAATAATAATAATTCTTGTTTATTTACAATCATTTGAAGATAAATAAATCTAAACGGTTATTTTCAATATTTTACATGGTTAATAATTAATTTAAAATAGTATTAACATCCATAGAAAGTATATGTTTAATAGGATTATTTATAAATAAGCTTTTTTACTCATATGGCTTGATGATAATTTACATTTTTTATAATAAAAATTTAAATCATTCATAACATATTTTTAATGTGATGTTTAAAAGTTTTACTAATTTATGATCATTTAAAAGAAGCAATGTAACTTCAAAATTAAAAAATAGTGTGTTCTCAATATTTTTTCAAATAAAATTTCGAAATTATAATATTTATGTATTTTATATGGTAATATAAAATAATATTAAAATAAAAAAGATCTTTTAATTTTAATATTCTTTAAATGAGACTTCTTATTCATATAATTTTATAATCATTTCAACATAGTTATAATATATTTTTAAACCACTAATCACAAGTTTGTTAGTGTGAGTCTTTTAACAGTTTTAGTAATCTATTTTTTTATTTTATGATTAATTTGATTGTTTAATTTATTTTAATAATATCAATTTAAAGAAAATGATATATGATACTTAATTGTTTTATCAAATCTTTTTTAGTGAAAATCATTAATTGCCTTATATACTTTAGCCACGTTAGTTAATTCAGTAATTTTTATTTAAAAGAAATAATTAAAAACATTAATAACTAATATTAAATTTAATATTATATTTTAAATTCAAATATATAAAATTATATGTTACTGTGATAGTTTACTTATTATAATAAATAAAATATTGTTTATTCTTTTAAATATTTTATTTTAATATTTTGCCTTAATAAATTGAAGTGTGTTGTAAACTCTATAAATATAGAGAATATATGTTAGCATGCATTTGTAATTTTTTAATTTATAATTTATAAAATAGTTGTGATTAAATTATGTTATATTTATTTACTATAATAATTTAATTATAAATATGAATTATGTATATATAAACATTTCAGAAATGTTACTTCTTATTCTATAAACCAAAATGAATTAATATTCATGTGTAGCAAAATTTAAATAATTAGGAAATAAATATTAAAACAATAAATATTTATATTTTAAATATATATATTTTAAGTAAAATTTATTAAAATAGTTGCAAAATGCAATAGACGAAAATATACTTGTTAATATATTTTGATATCTGATTTTGAAAATATTAAATAATATATTAATATTATTTAATAATAACTAAGTTTCTTATACAAAAAATATTAAAAATTAAATGGTCTGACCTAGATTATTTGTAGGTAGATAAAAATAAGACTATATTTTAATAAATTAGATGATAAATGAACTCCATAATAGAGATAAATATGTCTTTAATATATTTTTATGAAAATATTATTTTTTATAGTTTGTGTTAATAAATATTTTTTTTTGTTTATGAAAGTTAAAAGTTACCTATTTTATTTTTGCAATTTCATAAATTATGATACGAGCGAATCTATAAATTTGTTTGAAAGAGTATTTTGTAAATAAGAAGTAGGATTTTATTTAGGGAAAATTTGGATAAATACCTTAACATGATATTTTAGTTTCAAAACTATAATTTTATTTATATTTTAAAAATGAACTTTTATATAAGTAAATTTGACTAAATATACAATCTAATTATTCTAATATAATTTGTCACGTGATTATTTTAATTCATACTAACAAATTCAACAAAAGATAGTTTTCAATTTATAATTCTAATATTTTTGTAGTATCTTATTCAAAATAAATTTTCCATTTTTCTTAGTAGAAACACAATAAACAGTGGGTATTTTATAAAAGTGACTCCAAACTCCAAAGACGTAGGTTTTGATTCCAAAATGCTAAGGCTTTTTGTTATATATATTTATGAGAGTATTACTTCTATAGTCTAGTAGTCTATTAGTAAACATCTGTATCCATAATTAAAACATCCTTGATAAAGCTAAGGCTAATAACTAAGGGCAAATATCCAAAATAGCACTTTTCTACGTTTATATCACAAAAATAGCAAAAACTAAAATGACTAAAATAGCATTTTTTATTTTAAAAATTTTAAGTTTTTTATTTTTTTCTAAATTGAAAATCCTTTCCTCAAAGCCCCTCTCCTCAACGCTAGACCAAAAAATCTATGATTAGCTAATCTAAAAGATAAAAATAAATAATTTATAAAACATTTAAGTACTATTTTGGCATTTTATTCTTAAATGCTATATTTGTGACAAATATTTTTTAGTGCTATTATAGTCATTTTCTCTACTAATATTGATTTATTATTAACTTTACCAATTAAGGTTAGTTGGTTTATGCTCATTTCGTTTACAAAATTTTATTTAAAGGTCCATAGGTGTTTTGGGATTCCAGCGCATAGATTTGTTTTCCTTTTTCCGCATCCAGTGCATAGATTATCCTTGTCGTTAATGTTAATAAGTCAAGCATCTAATCTATTAATTTAGTATTAGATTTTCTTTACTAGAATATATCATGTCTTCTATAAACTGCAAACTATCAATTTAAATTATACCAAATCTTAACCGATGTAGATTAATTGAATTTAACTAATTACATCTTTAAAATAGTTTTTTGATATCTCTTAATATAATTAGGTTGTATAAAACTGAACTCTTTTTAAATCAACGAATTCTAAATAATTTTAAACATAAGAGAAAAATGTCTGCCTCATTTATAACGTGTTTTCAATACAAAAATTAATAAGAGGTTCAACATATTATATATACGTCAAATATATGTATTACACAAATATATATAATATTATATACACATATAACATATATCAAAATAAATTTTGAAAAACAATTTTTGTCTTTTAGGGCGGGTTAAAATCTAGTTTGATTATTAAATCTATCACCCCATATCAAACCCGCTACCTTGACTATCCCGCATCTAAACATATCTACCAAATCAGAAAAAGCATATATAGAAAAAAGAGAATTTTATCTCCTCTCTTTAACTCACTTCACTAAAAACATTATTTCTAAAGTTGATACATAAACATAAGTTTTTAAAATTTAATGAAAAGTTATAAAATATTCATCTTCATACTTATACTAAATATATTAACAAAAATAACAACTCTTAAGATTTTAATCAATATTTTCTTGTCAATCCACACAAACTATACCTTATAAACAAAACTTCTCAGTTTCTCAGAAATATCACAAAATTTAAACTATACAAAAGGTGATAAAATAAAAAAGTTTGAAATTTCTCTCAAAGTTGGAAATTAGCACCAACATGTATTGATATCTGCTAATCATATTTTTAACCAAAATTTATATTAATATCAAAAGTTGAAAACTAATCTAGAAAATAGAATATTTATAAAAAATATTCAAAAGCCTCATGCGGCATAGTACAGATATTTACCTAGTCTACATTGATAGAAGTAGACAAACTTAGCTACCTTTTAAATTTACAACAACTAAAAGTTAATAGTGGTAGATGTGGCGCATGGAAAACGAGTTAATAAACAAACAATATAATCAGTTTGTACCAATTATTGATCCACTTTATAGCCAAAAAGATAAAATAAATGTAGAAAACACTCAAAACAATATAAAATAAATAAGCTCTTTTCAAAATAAAATATAACATAAATATAATAACCTATAAAATTTTGATTAAGAAAAGTATGTAATATTTTATATAATTTAGAATTTTGGATCAGAATAATCATTGTAGTTTGAAAACGCGGATCAAACTTAGCTAAAATATAAAAAATAACTCGTTATCTATATTATTATTTGAAAAGTGATTTTGCTGATTTATCAACTTCTGCATGATTTTAGTTAATTTTATTTATTTTTCATATTATTAATAATTTTATATATTATTTACTAATATTATATTTTTAGATAATAAGATAAAGCTTATGTATTATGTTGTTATCTTGAAAATATACTTTTTATAATAAATTCTAAAAATTAGGTTGTAAAAAAATTATGATTAATATAATCAAACAAAACATTTGTATAAATATATTTTCTAAAATACCTTTGATAAATGAGTATTGTCATTAATAGTTAATTTGATATTTAATTTTAGGGATGTGCATTCATAATTATGGTTTGGGTCTATTCGGGTTCTAGATTATTAAAGTTAAAGATTTCAGCTTTATGGGATATTTATAAATTTCAGTTCAGTTTCAGTTCAGATCTTTGCAAGTTCGATTAATCTTCGGATAGTTGTTTAAATTATTGAGATTTTTAAAAATTTGTATATAAAAGATTTGATTTGAATTGAATATTTAGATTGAAAATCAATATAGATTTTATATATTTTTGATGTTTTGAGCATTGTTGAACTATTTTAGATATTTACTTTTGACTATTTGTATATATTTTCAAATATTTTGTAAAACTTCAAAAAATCTTATACACCCTCCATTCTGCAATATAAGATGTTTTAGAGATTTTTTGATGTTTTAAAATATAAGATGTTTTTGATACTTTTAAAGTATTTTAGCTTTATTGAAAACTAGTTAACCAATTACAATTTACTATGTTATTTATAATTGGTTAATATATGTTTAATTAATATTATTTAACAATATTATTTTTTAAATGTAAGTTTCTTAATCTTTGTGTATTTAACAAAACATCTTATATTAAAAACGGAGGGTGTATATTTTGGATATCAACTCTAAAAATCTTATATATTAAAACAGATGTCATAATTCTTTCATGTGTCATCTATTAGAAAGTTTATTTAATTTTATATCATTTGATATCTTATTTTATTTGAAATACATAAGATCTTTTGATATCTTACTTTTCTTTGAAATACAAATATTTTTAAAACAATTGTAACAAAATCTTCTTAACATCTCTTAAAATATTTTAAACAAGAATTTCGAAAATGAATTGATTTAAAAATCAATTAACATAAAGAAAATTATAAATTAACATTTGTTTTAGTTTTCATTTATAGACGGAAATTGAAATTATAAAATATTTAATAAAAAATATTCTTAAAACTTTTAAATATTTTTAAAATAAATTTTCGACATTAGTTAATTTAAATTTCAATAACATAAATACAATTAGATAGTTAAATTTAAATTTAGTTTTCATTTCCAAACGAAAATTAAAATTCTATGAATAGTGATGATATTAAAAATTTACATTGATTAAATTTAAGAAATAAATTTAAATATTTACAGAATTTGTTAGTAAAAAAATATTCAATTCTTAAATTATTCAAAAATAGTATAAAAACTGATGGTTTTATTATCTCAGAAAACTTTATCATCTATCATATAAGAAACTTTAGTTTCATTTTTTATCTATATTTTTTACTTTTAAAATAAAATTAAATATTTAAAATAATATTTTTATATAATATTTTTTCTAAATAAAAGATTTATAATTTGTTTTTCTAAAATTTTATAGTAATAATATTACTAACCACAAAAACTTTATTAGAAATTTAAATAATAAATATCATCAAATTATATTAATTTATTGATAAAATTTCTTACATTCGTTATGCTTAAAAAGAAAATCCGCACGGCTGTGCGTATCGAGATATAATAGCTAATTAAAATTTAAAGTTGTGGATAATGTCTTTGTATAATGTCATGTCCTATAACGGTTTGTTTAGGCACGCAAACTAGAAAGTTCTTAAATTTCAACCAATAGAAGAAGCTGGTAAAGTTTACATGAGTAGTTAATATGCTACTATTGGTTTACATACTATTAAAAAGTTGGATTTATTGGATCAAATCATGTAGCATAGTGGGTATTGATTAATGATGAAAGTACAAATCAAGCATAATGGGTGCACTTTTTTCTTCTCCCTCATAAATCTAGACCACATACGCTCTCTGACAGTGGGCTATGTGTGATTTGGAGGATATTGATCATTGGGTCTGGGCCATGCAGCTTTAAGCTGTTACAAAGTCAATAATCTCTTCGGCTTCACGTACATGTTTAAACTTTAAACACACACTACATTTTTGATCCGCGCTTAAAAAACGCGGATACAATTTTTGTTGTTTTATCTACAGATGAATCTATAAGTCTTTTGATTTGATGATATAAAATGTCACTATCTAATATATTTTTTTAAATTAATACAGATTTTAATTTATTATTATCATCAATATCTATGTAAATGTATTGTATGTAATTATGTAATTTTATTTTAGAAAATAATATCAATTAACTACGCCTAGTGCTGGGAAACGGGTCAAACTCGCCCCGCCCAACCCTCCTGACTCACAAAAAAATATTTTATCTGATCCGTCCCATTTAATGTTGCGGATAATCCGCGGGATCCGTAGATAATTATTAAATAATAAATATATATATTTTTTTAATTTTTTATTAAAATAATATTAAGCAGTATATTTTTATTAAATTTTTAATATTTTTTTAAGAAATAATTATTTTAACAAAAATTTAGTATATTTTTGAAAATTATCTTTTAAAAAAAACAAAATTTCTATTTCGCGGATTACCGGTATCCGCAATTGATATTAGAACAACCCGCATCCGTCATGCGTAAAATACACTTGACCCGCATCCGCAACTTAATTTTTTTCAAATCGATCGACCTGTTTCGTGGCGGATCAAACAGTGCGATACCCGCAGAATATATCAAAATTTCTAGCTCTAATTAAGCTAATTAAGGCTGATATTTTTATTTTTGAAATAAACTTCATAAATAATTAGAAGATGAATTTAACTCAATATCGTGTGCAATATATTCAATTTCGGGAACATGTGTTTTATCTTTTGCAAGCAACTTATATCTTCTAAAGTTTTGGAAAATCGATTAACCCATTAGTCATTGTCGACCATTAAGATGTTCTGGTTTTTAATTATTAAGCAAGCTCATTAAAACTTAATTACATAGTTGTTTAGGCCAAAAAAAAAGGACAAAAATGTCATTAATGAGTAACTGATTTTGTTCATATCATTAAGGGTATTTAGGGAAAACGATTCATTAATGAAGAATGTTTCTGTTTTAATGGTATTGATATTTGTTTATACTCAAAGATTCAAGGACAGAAAAGATTTTTTTCGTTGGTGATGAAGCCTAGACTCATTTATCGGAGACCGAAGAACCAAAAATATCAAACCTGAATAATGACTAAAACCAAACCAAATTTCATAAATAATCTCACAGATCCTATATATTTCGAACAAAAAAATCAAGACTGAACCAAAACTCAAATGAGAACCGAATGGATACTTAAATTTTTAAAATACATACTATATACCTAACAAAGTTAGTTATATTTTGTTTTTAAATAGCCAAATATCCTAAAAATAAAATATATAAATCAATTACCCGAAAATCTAAATTATCTGAATACTTTTTATTGTGCTTTCATATAAATTTTTTTTGTTGAGCATTCATCTAGAATACATTAAAAATTAAATTAAATAATATAATTTATTTATTTTATTTAATAATATAAATATATATTTTTGATCCAAAATTAAATTTATATTTTAAAAACAAAAAATAAATTATTTTTCTTGTTTTAAATGATTTTTTACATTTAAAATATAGTTAAGTAAGTAGAGTTATATAAGATTTTTTATTGGAAATAAAAGTATAAAAATTAATTAATGTATTAAAAATATAAATATATTTATTAATATATTATCTACTATTTTATATAATATTTTTAAATATAAATCATTTATTGCTATAGTATTCTTCATTATATAATTTTTTGAAATTATACTGCTTATGTAGCATGCATCTTCTATAGCATACTTCTATTGTTTTGTTATCAACCATATACATCGTAACAGAACCAAGTCGGTTAAAATAGCATTGTTATAACAATCTGACAGAAAGTAAAAATACTAAGCAATCATTACACAAAGACAACCAAAAAAATACAGAAGTATTGTAAAGAATCTAAACTTTGTTGTAACTAGAGAGAGAAAGGGGAGGCAAAAGTTGTTTTTCATTGATTGATCTTACATACATATATATATGAGATTACATTA
>JABAYD010030750.1:0-11925 GCA_014822095.1 Diplotaxis tenuifolia
TGAAGTAAGCGTCAAGAGTGGTAATTAAGAACCAAATAAAAAATGCAACTCAAGAACACAGACGCACTTTTACAATTAAATCAAGACCGAAAAACCTCAAGCACATTTGAGATACACAAAACATGTTCGATTATACAAATCATCAGAATCCCAGAAATAAATATTCTACTTTCATTCAAAAATGCTATCCAAGAACACGTGTACAATCTTACAATTAAATCAAGACCGAAAAACATAAAGCACATTTCTGATACACAAAAAATTGTTCGATTATACAAATCATCAGAATCCCATAAATAAATAGTCTACTTTCATTGTCTACTTCCACCAACAATATGATCCAAAATAATACAGCAGTCTGAACAAAACAAATACACCCGTAATAACACTACTGCGTTTCATACCACTATGTCGCAACGATCGTTAGGAACCAACCTAACATACATGAACGACCAATTGTAATATAGAGGGAAATTGCGAGACAATTACTAACATTCTCATCGATGAAGTTGAATAGACAAATCGTATGGAATTCGTCGAAAGTGTGAGTTTCATGAGTGTCTAAGGAGATATTTATACAATAAGCTGAGGCCGAAAGCGGTTTTTTTTTGTGGTCTAAATCTAGAATTGAATGCTAGAGGAGTGGGCTATTCACGTCTGAACTGGGAGTAAAGGAAGGAACCGAAAGGGCAAAGCATGTAGAAATAATTATCAGCATGAACTTTTCTCTGTGGTGCCTAAAGAGAAACGAAAACGACGGCCGGAAACCCTAAAAACTTGAACGGGCCGCAAATGTAAGTTAGTAGCCCATTAACAAACCTTAAATCATGAAGTAGCCAAATTAAAAGGAAGGACACGTGGCATAATTAATGTTTCGACAGGCCCAATTAGAAGATATATAGCCCAGTCTCATTTACAAACGATATAGCCGAACGGGATTGTTTGGGAAGCGCTGACGTGTCAAAAAAGCCTCCACCTTCCTTGCTGACGTGGATAGCCTAAGAAGGCAGATATCCTTATTTTATTAGTATAGATATTGAATTGATTATAAAATAAATTAGTATGAAAATTAAACTCTATTTATTAATTGTTTTCTTCCTAATAAATGTGATATGGTATAAATTATAGTGTGTTGTGTGTTTTATTATATAATGAAATAATCATATGAGTTAGAAATTACTTATACATTAATTTTGATCGATATATTTTTTTATTTTTGATTATGTAGATTTTTATGTAAAATAATTTTATAATTATTATGATTTAAATCTTGTTATGTAAAATCATTTTTATTTTTTATTTTGACTATGTTTCAAAAGAAAGCATAGAACCGATGTATAAAAAAAATTTCTATTTCGTTAACTTCAAAATTAAACTTATTGTTCTAACTAAATTATATAGTATGAAATCTTGGTTTGATATATTTTTTATGTCTGCCCATAAAAAACAGAATTTCCTAGATAGATTGTTAGGTAGACAAAGGGTTAACAAGATTTTAGTTAAACCGATAACTAAACATATATGTTGTTCATACCAAACCGAACCATTGTGATAGAGGTTGTGTTTAGTCAAAATTAACCAAAACTGACTGCTATTTCTGCAAACCGATTTATAAGAAACCATTAATACAAATAAAAGAACTTAGACGAAAACCACATTTAAAACGAACTCTTAAGAAAACTACCATCCAGAAGGTCAATTAAAAAGACGAACTCGTGTTAGAGAGTCGACTATCTTCTTTTATTTATTCTTTTTCACTAACCGAAACTTCTTTGCGAGAATGAAAATTGATCATTGCTCTTACATTGTTCTCCTGGTGAACACTGAAAACAACCAGGATATAAATTCAACAATAGTCAAGGATCACTAAGGATTTGCCTCAACAAACAAAAACAACAAATATATGGTAATAGGAAAGATTATACCCTATGTATGTGTATTGATGATATATGGATAAATATTAATATGTATTGAAAATGCCATAAACATAAAGACTTTATGAATTTATTTTTCTTTTTTTTTCTTTGTCAACTTTATGAATTTCTTTTCCTTTCAAAATTTATGTGCATTTGGTGTCTTAAGAAATTGTGTATTTCACCATTATTCATTTGACCCTTTTTCAAATGAAGTTATTAATGGTTAGTTTCATAAAAATTAGAATAAATGAGGCAAGCTAAATATCTTTTTATTTATACTAAAAATTTCTTAATATTTAAGCTTAAAACATATTAGTGGTAAACCGAAATGTTTCACAGAAATTCTTATTATAAAATTGTGTATTGTTTTACTCATTTCATATATGTATCTTTGCTTTAAAAGTTGATTATAAATACATATTTTTTTCATATCTATTAATAATATCAAACCCAATTAATATTGAATGGTTGTATCTCTACATTATTAAAAATTGTAAATTATATTTTCTATAAATAAATAAATATTTTTTTCATATAAATATAATAGTAAGGAGTTCTAAAAACAAAATCATTAAGCCCTATTATTTTCCTAAGTAAAGGCTTTTGTAATCCTTATCAATTTTCAAAATTTTGACGTCTCGATCTATTTTGTCTAGCAAACTTGTATTCATCTATGTAAGCACACTCTGATTCAGTCCTGCTCTGTAATAAAACCATTATCCCTAGAAAGAAAAACAGTTGAAGAAAAACAATTCTACATATTTACTTTATAAATCATTAAAACTTACATTGTTTAATAACAATTGAACACATTTTCATCAAGCCTGGAAAAAAAAACAAAGTTATTGCATTTATAAAAGAAGAAGCGTTGTTTCGGAAAATATTTAAAAAATACAACGTGATACAACATCGTTTTACATGCTACTCTAAATTTCATCTATTATTACTTAATCAGAAGCAACTCTTGACTCTCTTTTTTTTGGAGGAATCCACCGTGCAGATCCGAAAAACGCTCTAGTGCGATGAAAAGCTCTATATTTTTCTAACTTACCAATAGTACCGAGAAGAACCTCTATTCAGGTCATCAGCAATCCTGAGGGTTCTAGCCGTGGCCATAGATGCGCTAAAACTGTATCGAGCATACACCACCACTACCAGCTGCTCTGTGAACGTGAATAGTCGTGTCGAGTACATTCAGGCCATGTTTGGAGATGCAACCTGAGTACCATAATTGATTTCGGTTCTTCAGTGTCGTATTTGGTCGATTTCTGTGAGTCACATATTTACAAATATATAACATTTTTACCTTGGTTATTGCGAGAATTCCTCGGCCTTTTTGTTTTGAAACTTTTCGAGAGAAGATTATCAGGTTCTAGAGCTAACAATCGGGTTCTTTCCAGTTCTTTTGGATACTGTCTCATACAAACACTATATAAGAACTCAGTAGATGCATTTCGGTTATTAAAGAAGAGAGTGTCGTTTACTTTTAGAGACAAATGAACGGTGCTGTGCTATGAACTTCCTAGGAGCTTTTGAGTCATTACCTCTATTCCACGCTCTGCTACACCTATTAGTCTCATGCAATGGTGCAATATTCCAGGGTCAAACAACACTGATATCACAAAAAAAGCAGCCGCTAAATACAAATTCTTACTTTGTTTTTTACTTCAAGAACCGAATCTGTGTCTATAAATTGTATTACCTGAGCACTCAATTCCTCGGCCTTCTGTAAGAGAACATTCTTCGTTCAGACAATCACATCTACAAAAAAAAAACATGTACATGACGCACATCATAAGAACAAAACATAATGAGCGGTATCTTTACGTGTTATATCTGGTGTGCGTATGTCCACTAATATCATAGACAGTTAGTTATGTTTTGGGGCTTTGTAATTAAAATTTCCCTAGAAATAATCGAACAAATATACTGTGAAGGAAATTACTTTCTTAAATAGAGATGAAGGACATAGACCTAAACATGAAAATAAGCACTTTTTGAAAGGAAAAACCTTAGAACAAATGGTAAAAACAGAACAAAGAGATACTCCTGAGAACTCCTGGGTTGATTGATGTGACACATGTGACAGAGTTTCCATGATTATCAGATTTCAAATGAGCTTTAATTGTTGCTGAAGCATTATCTCACAGTTTTGACCGTACGGTGAAATAATTGCGTATGAATAATGATGTTAGAAAGTATTGTTTGCAGATAGCTGTTATTAATTCTAAAATGGTAGAGAGTGAACTTACAGAAAAGGACAACAGTAAGCTGCGAGAATGCTGGATTGGGTAAATTTGACCCTACAACATCATAGGGAAATGTAGACAATCAGAAAAAAATAGATGAATCTATGAAGTTATTGATTAGGAAGATGAATATGTGCCTTCTCATCAATCATGTTCATAGATATATCTTCTCTTGTAGAGGTTGTAGAGTTCACTTCGTTAAAAGAACCTACTAATGTATTTATATAGGAGAAGAATTAAGGAGGTGAATCGAAACCATATTAATGAAAAAAGGAGTAATTAGCATATAAGTAAATGATTTTGAGTGGGTGTTTCTACCAAAAAAAATGATTTTGAGTGGGAGTTGATGACAACAATGAAACGTCGGTTTTGTAGAGAGAGAGAGTCGAATTGATAACGACAAATTGGAGTCGTGACAATCTCTGACGAATTAGGTTAGCGAGGGGAGATGAATTTTAAAATGGGACTTTTCAAATTAGGTAATAGAAGCCCACAGATATAGACGGACAAATCTGTGTCGGCAAAAATAGTCTGACATGGCATGTTGCATGTTTATAATTGGTCGATTTTTTAGGATGGATACTCTCTCAATTGAGTATATTGGCCTTTTAATATAGTAGTGATTTACCAATATTCAGCTAATTGTTCTTATCATTAAAGTAATGCCTTCTCTCCGGTCGAACATGAGATAAAGGACAGCTAGAGCCTTGTTTTCCTAAATAATACACACTCATACACAAACTAATATTCCATTCGTTTCTTTATAAGTGTTATTTAAATATTTTTCACGCAAATTAAAAACATTATATACTAATAAATTAATATATTCTTATTTATACATAAATTAATTAAATGAAAATAATTTAGGTAAAAATTTATTGGTTATTCAAAAGAATAAAAAAATTAATGTATAAATCTGCATTAGAATGGTAGAATAATATTTATTTTAAAGCCAAAAAAATAAATCTAAAGTAACATTTAATAGGAAACAGAAAGAATAGTATCGTTGATTAAAATATGAAGAGGTTATATCCTCCCAAGCTGAGAAAACAACCTAGTATAACGATTAAAGATTTGAGTAACAGAGCGTGTAAGCAAATCACTATAGTCTTTTGCTTCCTTGCAATGACCTATTTACTACACATAATAAGAAAGCAATCTATAAGTAAAGGAAACCCTCAAAAAGTTGGATTAAAAGAGGGAAAAAGTGAAGGCAATTCCCTTTTGTTTCAAATATTAATTCTAAACTTTAAACTGATTTACATTTCCATGACAAACCAGTAATCCCCCAATAAAATCAATCAAACAAACAACTGTGTGCAACGCAATATGTCCTAATCACTGTAAGAATTATGTTTACAGTGCAGTGACATCGCCAAGTCAGGAACTTGGAATCTGCAGGTGCGAGCAACAGGAATGCACTTAAGTGGTCGAGCCATGGTCAAGACCAGTGCTCTAGGAGCTTCTTCCATGTCAACCTTATCTCCTTTAATCCTCCAGTCAAAACACTGCACCATCACTCCTATTGCAGTTCCAACAATGATATAAGCTAGATTTGATCCAGGACAACCTCTCCTTCCACTACCAAAAGGAATGTAATTAAGTGCATTCTCTCTCTCATCTACTTGTCCTGATCTTGGAGAACCTAGAAACCTTTCTGGCTTAAACTCATTAGGATCTTCCCAAGAATCAGGATCTCTCATCACAGCATAAGCATTGACAACAAGTGGTGTGTTCTCCGGTATATAAAACCCTCTAATATTACACCCTTCGCGGGAGCTCCTTGCAAAGAGAGCTCCTGGAGGGTGCAGTCTCAGCCCTTCCTTAACAGTCGCCTGCAAGTACGGGAGGTTTTGAAGATCTGTTTCTTGAACCAACCTTGTTTCCCCAACAACGGAATCAATCTCTTCTCTCAATCTTTGAAGAACTTTAGGGTTGTTAATGATCCCTGCCATTGTCCATTGTGTTGCATGTCTTGAAGTGTCACTGCCTGCAATGACAAGATCCTGCACTTGCAAAAAAGAAGGTTTTCAGACAAGATAACTAATGATGTTGTTCTTTTGAATTTAAGACATCTAATTACCACAAACAAGGACTTTATGTGGTTCCTAGTGATCCTATACTCTGCAGTTTCGTCTCTACAAGTTTCCAGCAACACGTCCATCAAGTCCATATCTTGATCATCATCTTTTTTCTTTTCGTGCTCCTCAAGAATCCTCTCTAGCACCTCATCAAATCTACAAGAAACACTCGTTATCTCTTTTCTAAACAGTGATAATCCGAGCTTCTTGAGAGGCCTTTGGAACATGTTTGCCACAAAGATCTTCATGGTCAAGGCAGTGGACTCAGTCACCAAGTCTCTGACTCTCTCCGCCTCACCATTCTCTTCATTACAACTCCTTCCCATGATCATCTTGCAGATGATGTTGTTTGTGAACTTCATTGCTTCCTTACCAATCTCAACGCTCTCTTTCTTCACTGCCTTATCAAACAGGCTCCCGTAAAGCCGTTCTCGCTCATAGTCCCGGATACTTCGTGGCCGCTCGAGTGCTTGCGGTCCAAGTAACTTCCTGAACATTATCTTTTTCATGAACTTCCAGTGACCTCCATAAGGAGCTGTGAAAAATCCAGAAGAGCCCACCAAGAGAGACTCATCGATAGGAGGGGTTCCACGAAACGAGAAGTTCACATCGTGCTCCCTGAAGATCTCGTACGCCACTGAGGCCGAGGAAACAAAGATCACCGGGACATTGAAGATTTTAAGGTGGATAAGAGGCCCATACTTGGAGGAGAGTTTCTGTAAGGACTTGTGGATAGAAGCAGAGAGGAGAAGGTGAAGGTGGCCAATTATGGGCAGAGAAGGAGGGCTTGGAGGAAAATCAAAGCCGTTCTTTGGTTTCTTGAAGAAAATGGAGTAACATATGAGTGCAAATAAGCATATGACAATTAAGATCAAAGAGTCTTGAGAGGTAGCTACCATTGTTGCTCAAAGTGCAGAGGCAGATGAGAAAGAGCATCCTCTTATCTACTACTCAATGATGATCCCTTGTCTACAAAGAAACGTAAAAACTGGATCTGAAGTCACTTGAGACACCCGTGAGCATAAGAACCATTCAATCACTGTATAAAGAATATTCAACCGCCACAGTGACAACTTGGGTTCCACGTGGATGTTATGTGCATGGAACCAGAAATATTTCAATCACTAAGCAATTTACTATTTTAATGTATATATGTGATGTATACGTGTGTGGATAGGCCGATCATATGTATCAAGAAAATATGTAACAAAAATTCTTGGATCTGATACCATATATTTCTTCTCAATACGGGTGAAGGCACCAAAATTTGAATTCCGGTCATTGGATAATTAACATTTCAACCTCGTCGGAAATTGACAGTGGGTACCATGCGACTAGTCTAGACCTGTTTTTGTTAAGCGTATAATTACAAAAGAAAAAACATTGGAAATTTTGAATGGACTCTTTTAATTCTCATTGTACTATTCAACTTTGAACTCGAAAATAAACCGAACTTTAGTAGACCAAAATGAACCGAGACACTTAACAGAGCTTCCTTATTTATATTACTACTAGTCTAAAATTACTAGCCCTTAACAATCATACAGACACTTTTTTTGTATGTGACTTGAGCTCAGTAAAGAACAGGGAAGCTAGAGATTCGAGGAATAGGAGTGCACTTAAGGGGATGAGCCATTGTCAAGACCATTCCTGAAAGAGTCTCTTCCATGTTAACTTTAGCTTCTTTGATCCTCCAATCAAAGCACTGAATCATCATTCCAATAGCTGTTCCTAGAAATATATAAGCTAGATTTGATCCAGGACATCCTCTTCTTCCGCTCCCAAACGAAAGATACTTCAGTAATTGCTCTCCTATCTCTTCCTCTTGCCCTCTTATTTTTGAAGATGCTAAGAACCTCTCTGGCTTAAACTCATCAGGATCTTCCCAGTAACTAGGATCCCTCATGATAGCATAACCATTAACTACAAGTGTTGTTCCCTCGGAGACATAGAACCCTCCAATCTTACATCCTTCTTTAAGCCTCCTTCCAAATAGAGGTACCGGTGGATACATTCTTAGCCCTTCTTTGACTACTGCTTGCAAGTAAGGAAGGTTTGGTAAGTCAGTTTCTTGAATCAGTCTTGTTTTCCCCACAACACGGTCCATCTCTCCTCTTAATCTCTCAATAACTTTAGGGTTGTTAATGATTCTAGCCATGGTCCACTGTATTGTTTGCTTTGATGTGTCAGTGCCTCCAAGGAAAAGTTCCTGCAAGTTTTCTAACGTTTCACAATGAGAGTAATTAACTAATGAATCAGCTAGCCATGTGGTTTTTGTCAGAACCGATCAAGCCAAACCAAACCAAAATTTGGTTTATGGTTCGGTTATGGTGTTTCCTTCGGTTTAGTTTGGTTGGGTTTTGAAAAATGGTTGGGTTTTCGGTTCTTTTTATATTTTAAATCTATATATATTATAACCAAAAATAACTGAACCGAACTAATTGAATTTACCGGAAATAACTGATTTTAAAGAAAGTTATACCGGATTCTAACCAAAAAAATTGGTTATTCAGAAATAAAATTGAAAATCAAAGTTAACCGATAACTGAAGCGAATCGACTTAATCGAACTAACCAAGTTTACCCAAATAACCGATTTTAAGAAAATTATGCCGAATTCTAACTGAAAATACAAAAAGATCAGTTTATTATTTTCGAAAATAAAATTGAAAACCAAAATTAACTGGTAACTGAACCGAACCAAAATGTAGTTTAATTAATTTTGGGATTACTTTTTAAAATTTCAGTTAATCAAATATTGAAAATTTTGGTTTGGTTTGGGAAAATCGAAATCGCAGGGCTAGAATGAACCAATATGTGATGTGATGAAGATTTTTAGTTACCACAAACAAGGACTTGATGTGATCCCTGGTGATCTTGTACTCTGCGTTTTGGTCTCCTTTAAATTCTAACAACACGTCCATCAAATCCTGACCTTGATGTCGATGATGATGATGATTCTTCTCTTCGTGTTCCACCAGAAAGCTCTCAAGAACCTCGTTGTACCTGCTTGAAATATCCATTATCTCCTTCTTGAAAAGTGGGATCCCTAGCTTCTCAAGTGGCTTGCGCAGCAAGGTTGCAAATAAAACCTTCTTCGTCAAAGCAATAGATTCAGTAATCAATCCCCTGACTCTCTCACCTTCACCATTCTCCTCGCAACACTTCCTCCCAATTATCATCTTGCATGTGCTGTTGTTAGTGAACTTCATAGCTTCTCTACGTATCTCAACGGTCTCATTCTTCATCGCTTTTTCGAGTAAGTCAAAGTAAAACCTCTCTAGCTCCTCTGCACGGAGGGCTCTTGACCGTTCGATTGCTTGCGGTCCAAGAAGCTTGGCGACGACGGTCTTCTTCATGAACTTCCAGTAATCTCCATGTGGAGCGGAGAAGAAACCTGAAGAACCGAAAAAGAGGGACTCGTCGATGGGAGGGAGACCTCGAGAGGAGATGTTCACGTCATGAGTTTTGAATATCTCGTTAGCCACTGAAGCAGAGGAGACGAGGAGTATAGGGACGTTGAAGATGCGGAGATGGAGGAGAGGACCGTATTTGGATGAGATTTTCTGGAAAGATTTGTGGATTAAAGAAGAGAGAAGAAGGTGAAGATGACCAATGATTGGCATGGAAGGAGGGCTTGGAGGGCAATCAGATCTATCCTTTTGTTTCTTGAAGAAGAAGGTGAAGAAACAGAGGACTGACAAAAGGCATAGGATAATCATTATGGAGAAGTTTTGAAACTCGATGTTGATCATTGTTTCTCAAAGTGAAGAGGTGTTAGTTATTCAAGACCGAACATGCTCTCTTATTATATAGACCGGACCAGCAGATTGAAGGTTTTTTTTTAGAACACGTGAACCGGTGAATGTAATGCAAGTTGACAAGTAGTGATATGGTTAGTGCCAGATATAGAAACGTCGTACGTCTATGTGGACCGGGGACAAGCGCAAATGTTGTGAACAAACGCGAATTAATCTCTCAAAAGACAAAAAAAAACAAACAAGATTAAAACAAATATTTGATTAGTGTTTGTAAATTAATTATGTGAATGAATAATTTAAAGGGCAATTCTCAATAATAACCCCCTTTGAAGTTTTTGTGACCAAACTAACACCAAAAGGGAAAAGTCACAAATATAGGTTTCATTAATAGGTCAAAAGACATTATTGTCCTCTTCTAATTTTAATTAAACAAAAAAAGAAAAAAATTGTAGAAAAAAAAACATTACTCTCCCGACGTCATTTCATTTCCGGTGCAGACATCTCCGGCGAATCCTCTCCTCCGCACCATCGTCTCGAAACCGGAGCTCCGATCTCCCGAAGCCGCCCCCGTTTCTCAGCCCGAGCCTCTGAAGAATCAGATTCTCCCTCCGAGGAACCCTGAGGACGGAGCGCGTGTCCATTTCTCGAATCCTGCAGATGCGATCGAGGTTTTCGTTGATGGCTACGGATAACAACGGGACTTGCGTTTTTGACAGAGATCTCGGGATCTCTTGGTATGAAGATGGTGAGGTAAGTGTTGATTGTTCTTAGTTTTGTATTTTTTGTCTTTTCCAATTGACGAGCATGGGATGGGACATTTTCTGATTTTGGTTTTAATTTGTTTTGAAATTCAATGAGTTTATGAGACTGTTGGAGTGTGAACTGAGTTTGGGCTCTGCCCAGAATACGCATCGCTTCCTTGATGAAAAGGTAAAGCCATCTTTAATCGATAAAATTGTTAGGATTGAATTATCAGATCTGTTTCAACCTTCAGAATTGAATTGCCGCCTTATCCGTTTGCTTCAAAATAGAGAGATATATGCTATTTTGGAAAGAGATGAGATGGATTATATATTCAGTGGGAACAGATTGAACAAACAAGAGATGAAGGTGGTGATGAACAAAGCAAAAGACATCGTCTCCGAGTACTCAGTCGTTGTGTTCAGATCTTAGTCATTGAAAGTTCCTCTCTTTTTATCTGATCACGTATCTGTGATGCTCCTTTTTATCTGATTACATATTTGTGATGTTCCTTTGATAGATTTTGTATTATTATGTCTCTATTTGATGTCTTGGTTGATAAAAGCTTGAGTCTTTTCATCTTTTTCTTTGCAGCAAAACTTACTATGGTTATTGTCAGAGGGTGAAATAGCTATTGACACAGCTAGGAGCTAGCTTTAAAGTGCTTGGGCTCAATGAGATGAGTAAGAAACCAAAATCCCTGATGGAAGCGAGATACAATCAGCTCTATCTGAGTGGATAGGCCAGAGCACTATTCCAAATGTGTTCATCAAAGAAAAACATATTAGAGGATGTGATAGTAATAGAAAAAAACATTTTGTGGGATTATGCAGCTCCGGTGACACATGTCACATTATTGCGAGAAGTTGTTTCTGTTTTGTGTTGTTGTTTGTTATTATTACGACTCTTGGATCTTATAGCTTAATTTTTGCTGGATCTTACCGTAGGTATAAGTAGTCTAAGCTTTGTTTCCTCACTGCACATGGAGTTATAAAAAAAGCTTTCCAGAAAATCCGATAGTCAAAACAATTATGGTGTTTTTAAATTTCAGGAAGGCTTTCTAGAAAATCCGATAGTAGCAAATTTGAAAACTTTTTTGTCTTTCAGGAAGGCTTTCCAGAAAATCCGATAGTAGCAAATCCGATAGTAGCAAATTTGAAACTTTGTGGTGTTTTTAA
>JABAYD010030767.1:0-10461 GCA_014822095.1 Diplotaxis tenuifolia
AGTCAGACAGTTTGGGAGAAGATCAAAGACTCCAAAAAGAGTAAATAGAGACGGGAGAATCTAAAAATTTGCTTGACCAGGAAGCAAATATCAAATCACGAGAATATCAATTAATTAGGGTTTTAAAACCTACATACTATAATCACTGGAGGAAGCTGTATAATACGGAAGATCGAAGCCAGGTTTCCATCGGAAGCGATGGAGCCGTCTCCCTCCGGATCCCAACCACCGCAGAAAGCCGTTCCGAGGCTGGCGACAATGGGCTGGCGAACTATGTTGATCTTCAATCTCGGTCTTGCTGGTTAGTCTCCCAGAAAATCAAATTTATGTTTCGCTCATAATGTGTTCGGTGAAATGCCTAGCTGAGATCTTTATCAATATATCAAGAAAATATGCTAGCTAGAAATCTGCTTTTAAATAGATTTTGATTTGATCTTCGTAGCAATATGAAGAAGACATTGAGCTTACTTAAAGGCACCATCTTTTTGTGTGTCTCGGCTAAACACTTACATTAAATAGAGGTGGTTGCACATCGCTTCTTGGTTCATGGACTAATCTTAATGTTCTCTGCTCATTCTTTTGAAATGTTTGAACAAACATATCATAGCTTATTCTCATTAAACCTATCTCGGTTATACTAGAAATATCCCACTTTGGTCTGATTTTGAATCGTGAAAATCATGTTTGATGTCTGGCATTATAAGCAGTCTTAGTATGAATATATGATATTAGCATTCATGTCATTCCACTTCACTGTTTGCTAATTTCATCATGTATGTGTTTCTGCAGCTTTTATATTTGCTAAAAAACGAGAAAAGGACATTGATGTGGGCGAGAAACTGGGAGCTAAAAGGGGCAGTAAAGGTGCGAAAAAGAGTGTTGTCAACACCGAGGAGGCCCACAAGAACGTTGCAGAAAACAACAGCCAAGATCCAGACACTGTTAGAGTTTACGGATGCTGCAGCAGCTGATGAGTTGGTGTTTCAGGGTGCTGCGACTGAGACTGTGCAGATTCCAAGGAAACCGATTCCAGATGACGAGCAAATGGAGCTTTTCAAGTGGATCTTGGAAGAGAAAAGGAAGATGGAACCAAAAGACAGGAAAGAGAAGAAACAAATCGATGAGGAGAAAGCTGTCTTGAAACAGTTTATTCGCGCCAAGAGGATTCCGAAACTTCTACCTGATGATTCTGTTGATTCTTCCCTTCGTGATTGGGACAAATTCTTCTCCTCCAAGTAGAGAGAAACATAAGACTGATGTACTTGTTTTTTTTTTGGTAACCTCATTGCCTTTTTACTACTTCGATTGTTTCGCTTTGGCAGCTGATTCGGTTCAAACAGTTATCTCTGTGTTCGCTCAAAAACTTACATAATTGAACTGAATTCAGTTTGGTTAGTCTGGTTTATGAAATTTCTACTGAAACTGATTAATTTAAAATTTTGGTTAATTCTGTTATTTTGGTTAGAATTGATATGATGCAGTTATAATCTTTCTTAAGAAAAAAAAAGAACTAACTGATAAAATGTTTTCTAACCTACTAAACTGAACCGAACTCATAAGTGAAGTTAAACCAATAACCATGGTGAATCAAAAATCCCAGCCAAATTTGAACTTTTAATCAACCTATTTATTAAAAAAAAGTATTGTATGTGAACTATTATCAAACTTTGGGGTGCTTTCTGTAACTTTTAAAAGATAGGGAACTTAGAATAATGTTGAATAAACAGAGGGTATAAATGCAACAGAGGTGAGTTATTTGTTTAACCCCGTAAACTAGGTAACAATTCGTGAAACTGATTGGAATAGAAAAAAAGATATTGAAGATATATTAGACTATCAAACATAACTTTTGAACAAAACAAAAAGGCTATCAAAAAGAACTATGGAAGTAAATAAAGAGATTAAGCTCTGATTAAAACAGGGTTTCATAATACAACAACAAAGGATAACCTGCACGTGGGTTTAATCTATGAGCCAACAGGCTTCCCATTTAGTTTAGGGAAAGGATCTTGCTTGCTTAAAACTACCACTTTGCTCTTGTGTGCCAAATAACCTTTCACAAGGTTTTTGTATATCAATATCGTCATTATACATTCCACCTGCAACCAATAGCATCACAGAACTGTTGAGTTTATAAAATTCATGCAAGTAATCAAAAGCAATGAAGAAAATGGAAAAATGTGGAAGAAACCTCATCGAGATCCATATCTATCTCTAGCCATCTAAGTGCTTTGGCAATCACTTCAAGCTTCAGTTGGTGAGCTCTAGCTGGATCACTCAACTTCTGGATCATATAACTGAAACATTAAATAAAAAGAGTCAATATACTCTGAGAATCTCCAATGAATGGGATAGCTTCTTACATTTTCTTCATGAGTCTCTGGTAGACTTGGAGCTCTAGCTTTTCCAAGACAAGATACACACCGGACCTCAAGAACCTGATACATATTAAATTGTTTAGTTAATAATAATCCAAACCGATAAAATCTTTTATGTACTTGACTAACGAGAGCATGTCCACACTCGGACCCAAATGCCTGTTAGCTCTATAACTAGCCAGTCATTGCTGAGCTTTCAATACAGGTATAATCCACTAGAAGCCACCTACGCTAATTATAATGCTCATGCACTAGTCTAACAGAAGAACCTAATGCCAATATCTAGATAAGTACAGTAAGATGTCAACACAAAGTCACATACCGATCTTCATGTTCTTGAAGAGCATGTCGTAGAAGCCTGGGATCACCCTTTCTCAGAGCTTGCACAATATTTATGTACTGCAAACACACACAAAGAAGTTAGATTAAGAGAGATAAGTTTGACGAAGAGGATTGAGGAGTGTTATAGAAAACAAAAGGAATAATTGCTACCTCATGAAGATTATACTTCTGTAACAGCTCATTTGTTGGTATGATTCCTATCGAAAGTTTCACTGGTATCAAATACTTTAATATCATCCTGAGCATAAGAAGCCACATAAGTAATGAAATGTAAGAGGTAAGAAATTAATAACCAGAGAGTAAACCACAATCATACATACCTTATATTCCGTTCTTTTTTGGGGTTGCAATACTGTAAGGCATATGATAGCTTTGTATCAGCCTGCAAGATTAAAACAAGAAGATGTCCTTATCAATATTTCAACTAATACTACAAAAATGAACCCCCAGAAAATCTATTAGTGACTCACAGCAGGAAAGTTCTCGTTGAAGACTTCTAATCTTCCGGTATAATACATGTAGGTAACCTGCAGAGTTTGTAAAGAAAAGAAAAACATATAAGATAAATGTAATAAGCGGATCAGAAGACTTGCAAAGAATCTAGACAAGACCTTGTCTCTTCTTGGAAATTCCTCAAAGTCAAATATCCGAGCAGTCTCAATACTTCTTATTACACTTCGACAAAGATTGACAGTTCCCAGCTGGCATACAGAAAATAAGGAACACATTTTTTAGTAAATGGCTGACATATTTCAAGTAATAATATACGAGTGAGTGTTAACCATAAACCATGACTAATAAATTTCACCTTGAAGTAGGTCTTGAACAATTGGCAAGTCACGTACAATGCTCCAACTCGTTTTGGACCTTTACCCTACAGTTAAAAAAAAAAACTAAATAAGGAGCCAAAAAAGTAACTCAACACAAAAGTAAAGATTAACAAAGATAGTTTTTCCTGAAGATTGATATAGAAAAGATAAGGAAGCTTACAGCAAGAACTCCAAAAACTTTCATGAGAAGAGAACCAGCAGCTTTCAATTTCTCAGGTGATTTTCCATTAGAGGTCAACTCTTTATCAGCCTGCATTGCCAAACCATGCTCTCAGAACTTGAAACTAAACAAAACTAAGATTTTAGATGAAGGATATAGAAGAAATACCTTTTCAGCAAGAATTCGAATTTCATAACAAACTACATAAAGAGCTTCCAATGCCCAAGCAGATTCCCAATTACGAAACTCCTGAACAAAAGCGCTGCAACAATACATATATAGTATCCAATATCAGACATTGTGAACACAAAGAAAGAGGAGCTTCTCTATTCTATGAGAGGAAGAAGAGAACTTTACTTGGCGAACTTCTCGAAAGCAAGGTATGCTTCGACTAGATTCCCCACTCGGTAACTTTGTAGGGAACGAAACAAATGAGCTAGAATCTCTCCGTATTCAGAGAATGTATCAGATTTTCCTATCAAACTGCTAGCATCCTGCATCATTCAAAAAACTCACTGGATTAGTTTCTCTACATAACAAACCTTGTCAAAACACATTCTCTATAAATCCTGAAGACTCAGTCCTATTCAGTAGACAAATGAAACTCAATTTTTATCAGACGGTTTCAAACCCTAATCTAAAACAATATACTCATTAAACTCACATAAATACACAGTGTTCCATACAACAACTTTACTAAACACCGTTTCAATGGTAAAAAGGAGGACCCAATTGGAGGATAACACTGAAACTGAACCACAAAAGACACCAACTTTACCCACAGAAAGATACTCCTAATTATGTAGCCCTAAATTCAAGATTCATATCCTCTTAACATGCCCCTAACCTGTTTCCAAACTGCTAATTTTACGACATGGGTCTCGATCAAATAGGAAACTTTAAGCAAATCAGAGAAATTTTATGGACCTGGAAGACGTTGAGTGCGTCCGCGAGTGAGAGGAGAGGTGGGGAATTGGAAGAGAAAGAGAGGAGGCGACAGAGTGTAACAGAGTCTTGATCCGAAACGGCGTCGCAGAAGCGGTTAAGGTAGTCAGTGATTCGCCGGTGGGCTTCACCCATACTTACGTACGCCATTCTCAACTCTTCTTCTTCTTCTTCTTCTTTGACTCGTCTTTCTTCTTCCAGAGAGAAAGCGAGAGAGAGAGGCGAAATTAAAAAATAAAGAAAAAAAGTCTCGATCTTTCATTAAAAAGAATTAAACAAAAACAAAAATGGAAATTTGCCAAATTACAGACATGAATCGACGGCGTGTGTTTTCTTAGACCGTGGAAAAAGAGACGGTTCGGTTTACGTGGTTCTCTGAGAATGCAGCACCGGTTTGATTTCAGAATAATCGACTGAGTTTTTTTTTTAAATAAAACGAACTAGGTGGTTTGATCATTTCACGAATAATCACTAATACATGTGTTGTAATTTAAACATCGCCATAACTTATCCTTTATATTCTTAATTATTTTAGTTTTCTTTGATTTTTATTTCTATCAACGTCTTCTTAAACACTTAAAAAACTATAAAACTATGAGATTATAAAAGAATAATTACATATCAAATATTCTACACAATAAAGTAAAGCAAGAATGTTAACTTTTGATATCTCTTAATCTACTTTAAATTTTTGAACCATAAACATGAATTAACTTACCAAAAAAACTTAAAATACACAAAATCCAAATAAAAACAAAATAAATAAAAAATAAACAAAAACTAAAGTTTGATGATAATTTTGAAAAATTAAAAAATGAATTGAGATAATGACAACATTTCATTGGTTTAGTTGATCAAAATACACATTGATTTATCTTAATATTTCATAAGTTTACTTTTAATAATATAAGCAATAGATAATGCTAGTTTTATTATTAAAGTTAATTTATGGTTAATTATATAATGATAAATATGATTGTTCATTAAAATATACTTAATTTTTAGCCACTTTAGAAACTAAACCATTAAAGACATGTTCATAACATGATTACGGAGGTAATTCTCTAAATTTAATATCAAAGCATATTTTTCTTATAGATTAAACAGTAATAAAACATACATGTGAAATAACTACTGAAGTATTTCAGAATAACTAATTCATAATTCTAAATTCCATGTAACAAAACCGATTTGTTTCTAATATTTCAGACTCAAAGAAATAAGAAAAACATAGAACTCCAACTATAAAAAAACAAATATTAAAAATAAATAAATATAGATGTCAAAAACTATAATTGAAACAACTTGGAATGAAAGAGAAAATTGAAACTACAGAGTTTAAGATATCTTACATCATATGCAAATAAGAATTGGTCCTAATTTTTTCATAATTCCAAATTCTATGTAACAAAACCGATTTGCTCCTAGTACTTCAGACTCAAAGAAAGAAAAAAAAATAAAACTCCAACTCACATCATATGAATATAAGAATTGGTCCTAACTTTTTAAAAATAATTATAATTATAATTCCAATTAGAATTTGAAATAATTAGAAAGTTTGAAATAGTTATATTATTTAAATTTATAAATTAATGATGTAAGCTAGAAACTACTAAAAATCCCGCGAAAGTTAAAATAATTATAATCATAATTTCAATTAGAAATTACAAAATATTTATATTATTTAAAGTAATAAATTAATTAGAAATCGAAATATTTAAATTAATAAATAATAAATTGATGATCTAATGTAAAAATTAATAAAAATATGACAAATAAGTAAAATTAGCTAAAATTATGGAGAATGCGACAAATGAGCAAAATCACTTAGTAAATAATAGTATAGATGGATACATTAGGTAAGAAGTTAATTTCAACAACAGATTGGAGTTTGTTCCATTCATGTTCATCCTTCGTATAAAACAATGTAACTTAGATACTAGCCAATAAATTTATTTGGTCGGAAAAAGCTGGCCCATAAACGAAAAGTTCATTTACATTCATTAGGACATCATTATCCATTGTCCTTAGTTAATTGTCCTTGTATTATTTTATTGTTATTTTTAGATTAAGACATTGTTAAGGACTTTTTGTAAAAGTTAAAGATATTGGTAAGACATTTTGTTTGTCCTTAAGTAAAAAATTAATTTTTTGAAATATTTTCATTTTAAATTAAATCACAAACAACATTCATTCAATCACAACAAAAATAAACTATACCCAGATGCAATATCTCTAATCGTTTCATTCAAAAAAAAATTATCTCTAATCGGGTACACATGCAAATCGATACCTTTTCGGTCGATCGGTTTCGAGGGAGTCGAGGGAGCCGAGGGAGCGGTTCGCCGGGAGACAGTAGATCGGTGTCGAGGGAGTCGAGGGAGCCGTTCGCCGTGGGAATCACCGAGCCAATTTGGAAATCGCGACAGAGACTTGAACTTCTCTCCGTCGCCCTAGAGAGAACAGAGAACAAAGGAAACATGAATTGTTTTTTTCAAAACGACAAACCCAAACCCCGTTTGGACCGTTCAATCGCAACTACATGGTCGAACCAGTTTTATAGGGCGATCCGATTTGATTTTTAAAACATCGTTTTAAGTAAAAATTAGAATGTCAAACTCTCTAAGTTCCTTTTTTGACTCATCAACAATTTTCATTAACCAAAGTGATCACATGATTACAACCTTAATAGAGTTAATACGTTGCACGGAAGCTTCATCGGACGTGTGTTTCCTACTTCGGAATCGGAGTCAGAATCGAATCCTTGTGGAAGCTTGTGGATATCTCGATTCCAAAACGCTTCTAAAATAACTTATATAAAAACATATTGGAAGCTTACGATTCCGTTTTGGAATCACGCTTCCATTTTTAAAATCACAAAGGCATATATAAATAAATGTAATATAATTTTTTTATTTTTATAATATATAGTGAGTGAGAATATATGTGTGTATATATATATGTGTGTGTAAATGCTAAAATTAATATTATAAATCATATGTATGCACTTTATTTATTAGAGATCTAGCATATATTCAAAAATATTGTGCCAATTATTTATAAAATATTAAAAATAACTAATTAGAAATATTTATTTACAAACTTAATTTATCCGTATTTTCAAAATTATAATATGCAATCATTTAAAATTATAATAAATGAATAAATGTTTTATTTTAAATTAGAATCATATAATTCTTAATTATAAATTTTTTAAAAAAAATCTTATATTTTCATAGATTTCATATATATATATATGGATATACGCTTCCAGCACGTATCCGCTTCCAACACGTATCCGCTTCCTAATTTTTTTAAAAATTTCAATTCCACGCTTCTATACGATTCCGCTTCCGCGCATCCGCTCCCGTTTCCATGTAACATAGGATTTAACCTAACACACTAACGACAAGATCTAGTATAATATATAAATACTAAATTGGAACCTAAATTACTCAATCCAAACTAACAGTATGAACAGTGCACAAGTGAGTGTAACTTAGAAAATTCCAAGAAGTAACGGAAGTTATAATTTAACTAACAATATGAACAGTGCACAAGTGAGTGTAACTTAGAAAAGTAGTGTCAACGTAACGGCTAAGCATACAACAAATCAAGATTTGATTACTAAAGTCTTACGTACAAAAGATACAAATTAGTTTGAGCGAAGATAGTTAAAATTTGCACCCTAATTTACTACTTTTTTGATAATCTTTTCTTTCTTCACAAGCAAGTAAATTAAATAAACATAACATAATCCTTGCAAAGAAAAGCCCTTTACAAACACAAAAGTGATATATCATGAGCTATGTTCAAATACTACAATCTCAACAACTGCAAACAAATCAATACACTTTTAGACCCAACCTTGTTTGTATTTGCGGAAGAGATCTTCAGTCTGAGCATTCCTAAATGCACTACACGCAATAACATAGACCCAAATGAGAACAACGACAGTGATGATAAGTATGAGATTCGCTTTCCGCCAATCTTTTCTAAGGTTTCCCAAAAGACCAGCTTTGCATGAGTTGCAATTGTAACAAAGCTGGCTCTGTTCGTTGCTCCATAGGTAACAGTCTGCGTCTGCAGCCATATTGGCTGGGTTTTGCCACAGTGTCGGGTTCACGAAGTTGTAGCCACACGCGGTCGGTGGTTTGCAGCAACCCGACTGTACAACACAAACAAAAATGTCATATTTAGATATGATCAAAAACTCATCAAGAAATGAAACTATTATAATCTTTTGAATAGTTTGGATATTTAACATATCTATCTATCTATATATATATAATAGACTTGCCTCCCTCTTGGGAGTGCCACGTCACTAAATCATCAAATCACGTCATAACACGTGTCCATACACAAAAACGCTGCGTTCACTTTGACATGTTATGGGGTAACTGTGTGTTCTGGCCCAAATAGACTTTTACTCTCTGGTCCGTCGAGCGTGAGAAGTCGTCTAGCGTCTCCCTTCGTTTGCTAGATTAGGGTTCTTCGTCGAACTCACTGTAGCCGCCATGGATTTTCCTATTAATCCTTTCTCCTTGACGATTCATCTTGCCTGGTGAAGCTTGATCTCCATCACGCATTGATTGTAGTATTTAATACTCCCCCACAATCTCTACTCACTAACATCTTCTCTTCTGCGAGGCGGTTTACGAACATGTATATATAGGTTCGTCTCCATCATCTGAGAATCATTTATAATTCCACTCTCACCCTATTTCATCTCATAGTCATAGCTTCATGTAGAGTTTTCCTTTCAGACCTCAAGTCCGGTCGTGTCACAAGGGTTTTGCATCTTTTGGGAGGCACATAATGTCGAGAAGGGAGATGAGCTGATGGGCGTCGATATGGTTTCGATTGAGGAGAAGGTATTTCGTATCCCATTAGCAATTTCCAGACCTTTTTTTATATAATTAGTGTAAGCCTAGAAATAAAAATAATATGCATACTGAATATGGTTTCTTTTGTTGATCGCAGTCTATGCTTAATCACACTCTATTAGTGTCCATCACCTAAACACACTCCTCAGAGAAGGGGCCGTTTATGAGCTCTCTGACTTCAATGTAACCGCCAGCTTATATATTTCACAGAGAGAGAGAGAGAGAAGGGGGGAGAGATTGAATTTGGTTAATTTGGTTAGTTAAATGCAGGAACGGAATACTGCAGCTGGTTTTATTTTTACTGTATGAAGAGATGCTGCTCTTTGTTCAAACTATGCCGCTGGTCATCTCGCAAAAAAATAAATAATCTTCTCAAAGCTTGTCTCTGGATTACATATGAAGCAAGATTCTCTCTCGAAACCTTTCTCGGGTTTGCTATCTTCCCACAGTTATATCCTTATTCAAGTGCATGCAAGCAGATACTGATGAACAAAGAACATAACTTTTTCTGTGTGGATGTATAAAGACCATTTGTTTCTTTCTTTTTTTGTGCAGGTTGATTGCTGCTTTTCCGGAAGATCTCATGGACAGCTTTATTCCGTGAGTATATGTAAATCTTCTTTTATTCTTCTCAGCTGCACAATGTTCTTTTATAGTTTTAAAGAGTGCTTAGGATAATAATTCTTAATCACTGTCGATGCTACTGACACTTAAGTTTTGTTAGGTTATTCTAAATACTGTGCTGTATCATAATTTGAAATGTGAAAACATAGTAATGTAATGATACAACTTAGCGGAACTGTGGAAGTTAATGCTTTCGAAAATCCATTGAAACATTTTGAGATGACTACATATTACTCATGGGAACACTGGACAATATAGTTTTTTGACATCTGTGAACTGATGCGAATAACTAAGAA
>JABAYD010030777.1:0-10840 GCA_014822095.1 Diplotaxis tenuifolia
GTTTGATTGTTGGCTGGTTGGTCGACCATATATCTAGAAAGGTTCGAGGGTGGTACAGTCCCAATTCGTCGAGTCGACTTGTTCTCATCGTAAAAACTCAACGGCAACTCTGATTGAGATGAAACGAAAAGCAATGCGATTATCGTTTGGAGTACGATCAAGTGTGGAAAAATCGCTATGGTGGTGAGTTTAGTGGCAAGGTCCATCGGGGAAAATTCAGTGCCCTAAAGGCAAGGAGAAAGGCCGACCAGCTCACCGACCGACGAGCTGGTTGATCTTTGCCAGCTCGCCGGTCGGCGAGCTGGTTGGGCTTGGACAGCTCAACGGTTGACCGGCGAGCTGGTTGGGCTTGGCCAGCTTGCCGGTTGGAGCTGGACCCTCGGGGAAAACTCAGCGCCTCGAGGGCAAGGAGAAAGGGCCGAACAGCTCGCCGATTGGCGATCTGGTTGGGCTTGGCCAGCTCGTCGGTCGACAAGCTGGTTGTGCTTGGCCAGCTCGCTGGTCGTCGAGCTGGTGGGGCTTGGCCAGCTCGCCGCTTGGTGAGCTGGACCCTTGGGGCAAAGTCACCGCCTCGAAGGAAAATAGAAAGGGCTGACCAACCAGCTCGCCGATCGGCGAGCTGGTTGGGCTTGGCCAGCTAGCCGGTCAGCAAGCTGGACCCTCTGGGCAAAGTCAGCACCTCGAGGGCAGGGAGAAAGGGATGACCAGCTCGCTGATCGACGAGCTCGTTGGGCTTGGCCAGCTCGCCGACCGACGAGCGGGTTGTGCTTGGCCAGATCACCGTCGACGAGCTGGTTGAGCTTGGCCAGCTCGCTGGTTGGCGAGGCTGACCCTGAGGGAAAATTCAGTGCCTCGAGGGTAAGGAGAAAGGGCCGACCAGCTCGGCGATCGACGAGCTGGTTGAGCTTGTTGTGCTTGGCCAGCTCGCCGGTTGGAGCTGGACCCTCGGGGCAAACTCAACGCCTTTAGGGCAAGGCGAAAGGGCCGACCAGCTCGCCGATCAGCGATATGGTTGGGCTTGGCCAGCTCGCCGATCGGCGAAGAGAAAGGGCTGACCAGCTCGCCGATCGGCGAGCTGTTGGGCTTCGCAAGCTAGCCAGTCGGTGAGCTGGACCCTCGGAGCAAAGTCAGCACCTCGAGGGCAAGGATAAAAAGCCGACCAGCTCGCTGATCGACAAGCTGGTTGGGCTTGGCCAGCTCGCCGACCGGCGAGCGGGTTGTGCTTGGCCAGCCCGCCGTCGGCGAGCTGTTGAGCTTGGCCAGCTCGCTGGTTGGCGAGTTGGATCCTAGGGGAAAAGTCAGCGCCTCGAGGGCAAGGAGAAAAGGCCGACCAGCGGATCACTGAGCGTGTTGGGCTTGGCCAGCTGTGCTTGGCCAGCTTGCCGGTGGTCGAGCTGGACCCTCGGGCAAAGTCAGCACTTTGAGGGCAAGGAGAAATGGCCGACCAGCTCGCTGATCGATGAGCTTGTTGGGCTGGGAAAGTTTGCCAACCGGCGAGCGAGTTGTGCTTGGCGAGCTCGCCGGTCGGCGAGCTGGTTGGACTTGGCCACCTTGCCGATTGGCGAGCTGGACCCTCGGGGTAAAGTCAGCGCCTCGAGGGCAACGAGAAAGGGCCGACCAGCTCGCTGGTTGGCGAGCTGGTTGTTCTTGGCTAGTTCGCGGTGCGGCGAGTTGGTTGGGCTTGGCGAGCTCGCCAGTTATCGAGCTGGACCCTCGGGGAAAATTCAGCGCCTCGAAGGCTAGGAGAAAGGGCCAACCAGCTCGCCAATCGGCTTGTTGTGCTTGGCTGGTTGTGCTTGGCCAGCTTGTGTCGGTTAGCTGGTTGTGCTTGGCCATCTTGCCGGTCGGCAAGCTGGTTGGGATTGGCTAGGTCGCCTCTTGCTGAGCTGGACCCGCGGGAAAAAGTCAGCGCCTCAAGGGCAAGGAGAAAGGCCGACTAGCTCGCCAAGACGGCGAGTTGGATGATTTGGCCAACTCCGTGAGTAAGATAGGGTTTTTGCGCAGTTTTTGGGAGAGCAAGTTTTATTTGTCTGAAAAGTTCTCGGAAAAATTCGTTTGGTCAATCAATGAGTAATGAGATTTGTCCAACTCGGAAAAATATTACAGGGTTTGGTAGTTTTTATCATTGCCCTTTGTGTTTTGGGAGAGAAATCGCTTGTTTTGGTTATCTTACCTTTGCGAAAAGTCGCGATTAGGTTTTCGATTTTGTTAAGTATTACAGCGTTTGCGTGAGCGTTGGCTATAGGAGCGGTCACCGCTGGAGTTGTTTTACCAGTGTTTTCGCGAGCTGCGACAATGTCTTTCATATATCCAGACATTGTTTTGGTCAAGCGTTTTGCGGCTATGAGTTAGAGTACTCCGTACTTCCCCTCCTTCTAGCGCCAAACTGTGGGAACCGAAATTCACACCATCAATTTCCGTAAAATAAGGAAACTTAGGAAAACCCTTATTTTCCATAGGTCGCGGATCTCTGCAAGAGTCAACGACAAGTAACCAAATAAATGCGGAAAATATGAAAACATGATAAAACGATTTTATAAAGAAAGTAGATCTTATTTCGAATCCGCATAAGAGCGTTGCGATTATACAAGAGATTACAAAGCTTTGGCTGCAAGAGCTGTTAGCGAGCTATCTAGATCTAGAAACGGAAAACCTGAAACCTAGTCGAGTTGCAGGTCGATGACAAAAGACGAAAAAGATACGAAAAGCGTTTTGATTGATTTCGAACTGGACCTTATGAAAGGCTGCCTACGTACCCCTTTCGAGGATCAAGACGAACGTAGTTCAATTGGTAGAGCTGGACAAGAGATCGAACTGCCTGGGCGAGTTCGTCTAGTAATTGAGTGCCAGTTATAGAAACCGAACTTATCGAGAATAAAGCCTAAGTTTCTAAGTGCAAAGAGTTCTAAGTGTAGAAAAGTTGCAAAAGTCTTGAATATCGTTCTTTCTCCTTAGCCTCGACCTTGTCTTATATAATCCTCTTCTAGGCGGTTTGGTCTTTCCTTTTCCTCCCTTATTCGCGTCTATCGGAAATCTTCCATTTATATCGATCTCCCATATTTATCTTCGGAAAACTTCTATTTATCTTCAAACTTGACATTTATCTTCAAACTTGACATTTATCTCATCGTTCAAGTAATAGATAAACCGTCATTGTATTATCGGGCTCGATTTCATCGGAAGTCGTAAGTGGGCTGTTGTCGCGATTTAGGACCTTTCAGGCCGTTTTGCGATTTTAACCGGTTTTACAAGTTTAGACGAGATCATTCCATAACACGATGTCATTCTTGAATACTTCTCGAGTCAGTCGTATAGTTTAATTACCTTTGGTGTTTCGTTCAACTGCTACCCTTTTATACTACTTTCTCGATTCTTTTTACGAGAAAACAAGTCTTAGCTGTTTTAACGTAAAGTTCCAACGATAATAACACGGATCGGGACGAAATGGGAGATGTTCCAATCGTGGTTCAGAGTATGATTGAGTCGAGAGGTGTATGCGCTGTGTCTGGACGGTGCGGAAAGTGCGATTCGACTAAGTCGGTGTTAGATCGGGTGGTTTGGCCAGCTCGCTGGTCGGCGAGCTGGCTGATCTTCGCCAGCTCACTGATCGGCGAGTTGGACGTGCGTTCCATCTCGCCGATCGGTGAGATGGCTGAGTCTTGGCCAGCTCGCCGACCGGCGAGCATCGGCGAACTTGACATTCGTTCCAGCTCGCCGATTGGCGAGTTGGCTGAGCTTCGGCCAGCTCATCTCAGCCGGTCCGGTGGGCGGGTCGGGTCGGTTCATCTCTGCCGATCCGGTGAGTGGGTCGGGTGGTTTGTCTCGGCTGGTTTAAAAAACAAGTATCCACATCATTTCTACTTATTCTGAATAAGTACCCATGAAATTTCTTGTCGCTTCATCACTTCTGCCCCATCTTTCATCCATATTGACAACTGCATTTGAGATGTTCTGTAACTTCTCTTGAAGGTTTTCAATGCTCAAACTGTGCATCCCAATCTTATCATATTCATATTCCGATAGTTTCTTCAGTTCCTCGTGCACTGAATCCAACATTGTATCTTATCCTGTAGCAACTTCTCTTGGTCTGGTGTAGACTAGGTATCGATCGTTGCGACTGATGTTGCGTCGATAGTTTCTGATGTAGGTATGTCGATGGATTTGCATTCGCATCTGTCGATCGATGTTGATGTTCCAGGAGGAAATGCAAGCTGTTTCTGAATTACTTTTACTTCCTTCTGCAGCCAATGTGTTTTTGAACGTAGTCCACTGATGATGTTGTTGAAAAAGAAGTAGATGTCATCACATCTATTGTCAAGCTGGTCCTTGGTAGTATTCAGAGCTTTGTAGACTCTATCATTGATTTGATCAACCCCAGCTTTGGTGTAGAATTTCGGTGCTGGTAGTTTCTTCGCGTCGATCAATATGCCTCTGTGCGTGTTGATCGATGTCGATGATGGTAAGTGAAAGTCGAGTTGATTCTGGATGGTGTCAACTTCCTATTGTAAAACATCCATTCGGGCATCCAAAGTGTTCAAGTACCGCATAAATGGAGAAGTATAGCGATCGTGCACATCTTCACAAGCCTTCATTAGTTCCTCCATGGCTATGAACCAGGCATCGATCGATGTGATAGCATCTGTGTAGATCTATACGGGTTTCTCTGGTTGATACTTTTCTTTGCATAACACATCCAAATCCTTCTGTAGCAACTCAATTTACTGCTTAGCCAGTTAACGTTGTTGTTGAGAGGATGGGCAACATGCACCAGACAATGTCAATGACGATTTACAAACTTTACTTGTAATTTTAAGCCGGGAAAAATGAAATCTTTTTGGGGATTTCAAAGAGTTTAACAAACTCTAAAACATAATTTACTTTACTTACATGCGAGGTTAACAATAGGGTAATTAAGTAGAAATGAAAATCCTAACAAGAGGTGGGAAGGAGGTCTTAATTAAATATTTTGCAGTGACATTATCCACTCATGTTATGTCCTGATTCCGTTTTTTTTTCCAGAGATGCTAATGACGAAAATTGCAATTACGATCAATGAGGAAATGCGAATTAGAAACCCCATTTATCTATTCCCACGCATCAGACAAGCTCCGAGGACTTGATCAGGAAAAAAACACATGAGACTGATGAACTCTTCTTGAACCAGCTGGATAAGTTCTCCATCAACCAGAAACATCTACAAGTCCAAAAGGCATAGGAAACTGATCAAGACGGTCCAAGTATGCAAACATAGTTTATACAGGGGGAGTGTGGCCTATATTCTCAATCAAACAAGGCGTTTCCTTGTTTGTCATTTCCCCTAAGTGAACGCTTCACTTCACTAAAACAAGGAGAGGCCAAAACGCAACATCACAAGAAATTCAAATGTCTACATTCATGCATTTGCTCAGACAGATTCAACCTTCCTAATCTAATTGGTCGACCTTAAACTAAGGCAAGGAATACTTTGAACTGTTTGATACCACTAGTGTTTTTGTGTATTTAATGCTTGATTTTCATTAGTAGTCAAAGGGGCATATGTTTAGCCTTTTTTATTTTATTTCGAGAATCATGTTTTACACTCAATTTGTTTAGCCCACAAGTGTCACAAAGAAGAAAGCTCAATCAGTTAGACACTATACAACTAACAAACAGTTTAAACAAGATGTTGGAAAGGGCACTGAGGCAAAAAAAAAAGCTTTTGACCTTCTCCACTGGAGACATCTCAAAACTCAGGTTGTCTTGGTCCACACAAAACTCCAACTTTAACCATGGATCCCGTACAGAGTAAACAAATGTAAAAAAAGGCTAGAATTTCAAAATTCAGTAAAACTCAACATTCAACATTCAATGAACCATTGTATTCATGCATTTGTTTCTTGAAAGTGGTCGGATCTTTCCCCTCCTTGACTGTGTTAAGAGAATACAAAGAGATCAGGTACTGAGACAAGTTTCTGAATGATTAGAAAAAATGATAGAAACAGTGATTTAATATGATATCACTCAAATTATCATAAGGAGTGATTTACTCTCTCAAACAAGAGATCAGTGTTAGTACTTAGGGATCCACTCCACAAGGGGTTATGGAACCAATTAAATCTAATGAAGTAATAATTCTAGGTTGAATTAAATGTAAGTTGGAGTATAAGATTAAACAGTAAATAAAAGTAATCCTAATTGAGCAAGGCAATTGCTCCACTAAATTGATCGAGGGTTAAAACTTAATTGGAAAGATGGTAGACTTAGGATTTCTATTCAGATGTTAGAGATTATATTCCCTATGTTTCAAAATGTTATATGTTTTAAATTTTTAACATATATTAAGAAAATTTATCAAATTTTCATTACCAATATATTATTTTGGTAATTAACTATTCCCGATAACTTTTAACCAATATAATTTTAATAAATACTTTGAAATTACAAATAACCATTACTTGATGTATTGAAAATGTAAAAAACTGATCATTTTGAAACAGAAAAATTCTATAAAATTTAATATTATTAAACAGGGAGAGTAATAAATGTTATAAAAACACTAGTATACCAAGGCTAAAAGTGGGTCAAAATCATGGTATATCAACTCCCCCCAGACTTACTTTTTTGCTTGTCATATAAAAAAACAATCAGGCAGTCTCTCTGAAAGAGGTTTGAAAACAACAGGGACTCATAGATTTTAAAATAATTGAAATCATCACCTCTACAATATTGCAATCCACATCTAAGAAGTTCTAATCACAGAAGTTCATTATGCCATATCCTAGCTTAGCAACCAAATTCATCTAGCCAGCAACTTAGCAAATACTATATGACATTCCCCTCTACGAACCTCATTTCTTAACATAAATAAAAGTGCAAGCTTTATCTTGGGAGTTTCGATCATAGGATGCAAGGAATCTCAAACAAGTATCTTGATCTGCAGGTAAAAGTTAGTTCATATCTTTTCTCACTTCTAATTTCTTTCTTGAGTCAAAATCTGCCTCCAATGCATGATTATTGACAAATATTGGACATGCTTCCATGAAACAATCCTTAGTCCTAATCGCTTCTTCTTGACCTATATCCAAGAATTCATATGAAGTGAGCCTTAATGGTTGTAGCCACCAAGTCCCATTCGGATCCTTTTGTTGGAATTTGTATGAATCAAGCCTTAATGATTGTATCCACCAAGTTCTTTTTAGATTCCACCTAACTAAAACATATAAATATATTACTATTTTCGGATTTATTATTATATTATTTTTTTGTTCGCTATTATATTTATTATTATTGTTATTATTTTAAATAAAAATAGATCTTCTTAACTATCTAAGGTCGAAAATAAAGAGAAGGAGAAAGTGATAAATGTACACAAGGCTTTACCTACACAAGCAGTTGTGTCAGGTTTAGTGTTGGAGGTCGGCTTTGATTCCTTTAAACAATCTAAGCAAGTTTGAATAGTTGACAAGTTGATCCACTTTAGCATCTTTAGTTCTACCTGTAATCAATAACTCTAGAATGGCGCTAAAGAATGGTTAGATAACAAGTAAAAATCAAATGCGATCATCATCCCTTTCTTGAGGTCAATAAAAATAGTTTATGAAAACAATTTTAAATAAGTAAACCTTCCCCAGACTTAAATTACACTGTCTCTAGTGAAAAACAGTCGGAGTTATGGTGAAAAAAATAAATCAAAAGTACTCAATGTAACAAGGAAGAACGATATACCTAACCGACCTAAATATCGATCGATGTGTAAGAGTATGCATCGATCGTCTCCGGTGATGTTGTGTCGATCGATATTGATTGTGTCTCGTCAGTTGATAAGACAGTAATTTGTTTCTCCTTGGGTCTTTTTTTTTTATAAAAACCTGCAAGAATAAAACTAAAAGAATAAAGTAAAAGAAAACTAAAATAAAATTACCTAACAGTGGGTTGCCTCCCACCCAACACTTAGTTATAGTCATTTAGCTTGACGTTGGAGGTATTTTGAGCTAGTGTGTGGTAAAGCAGCTACTTGTTGGAAAACAAGTATCCACATCATCCCTACTTATTCTGAACAAGTAGCCATAAAATTTCTTGTGGCTTCATCACTTCTGGCCCATCTTTCATCCATCTTGACAACTGTATTTGAGATGTTCTGTAACTTTTCTTGAAGGTTTTCAATGCTGAAACTGTGCATCCCAATCTTATCATATGCATATTCCGATAGTTTCTTCAGTTCCTCGTGCACTGAATCCAACATGGCTATCTTATCCCGTAGCAGCTTCTCTTTGTCTGGTGTAGACACGGTATTGATCGTTGCGACTGATGTTGCGTCGGTCATTTCTGATGTAGGTATGTCGATCGATTTGCTTTCGCATCTTCGATCGATGTTAATGTTCCATAAGGAAATGCGAGCTATTTCTGAATTACTTTTACTTCCTTCTGCAGCCAATGTGTTTTTGAACATAGTCCACTGATTCTGCTGTTGAAAAAGAAGTAGATGTCATCACATCTATTGTCAAGCCGGTCCTTAGTAGTATTCAGAGCTTTGTAGACTCTATCAATGATTTGATCAACCTCAGCTTTGGTGTATAATTTCGGTTCAGGTAGTTTCTTCGGGTCGATCAATATGCCTATGTGCGTGTTGATTGATGTCGATGCTGGTAAGTGAAAGTCGAGTTGTTTCTGGATGGTGTCAACTTACTATTGTAAAACATCCATTCAGGCATCTAAAGTGTTCAAGTACCGCATAAATGGAGATGTATAGCAAACCAATTAAATCTAATGAAGTAATAATTCCAGGTTGAATCAAATGTAAAACATCCATTTGTGCTCATCTTCACAAGCCTTCATTAGTTCCTCCATGGCTATGAACCGAGCATTGATCGATGAGATAGAATCTGTGTAGATCGATACGGGTTTCTCTGGTTGATACTTTTCTTTGGAGAACACATCCAAATCCTTATGTAGCAACTCAATCTTCTTGCTTAGCCAGTTAACATTTTTTTTGAGAGGATGGTTGGCTTCATCGATCTTAGTGTTGATGTATATCTCATTCCATAGATCTATGTTTCCTATCAACATCTCTTCTTGTGCATGTACGTGACTGGTGTCGATCGATGCGTCTTTAGTGGTGTCGATCGATGCGACTGATGTTGCTTCCTCTGCACGATGTGTCTTCATAGTAGCTAGTTTTGCTTCCATCTCTCGCATGAGTGTGTTCAATCCTCTGATGCTGTCATGTAGAACCATGTAGACCGTATCCAGATTCTTGTTGAACTTTACACCAGATCTCTCATGTAGATCATTGATGCACTATACTATCTCATGGATTTCATCTTTGTTGTAGATCTCTAGTTGCAAAATCGGTCCATATTCTGGGTAGTTGTCGATCAATCACGCTTCTTCTTATCGATCGATGGACTAGTGTCCCTGTCGTTTGATATCGGTTGTGCTATGTCAATTGATGGTTGCTTCAGCACGCAAAATTGCTGATGAAAGAGATTTTCTGGTCAATTGGCCATCTGAAGGATGTCTGCTATATCTTCTTTGGATGCTTGTAGAATCATTCCATCCATAGCTCGTTCAATGCCTTCTGGATAACTGAAAAATACTAAACTCACCCAGTTTTAGAAAATCTTCAATATAAAATTGCTCAAATAAATAATGAGATTTGGAGTTTGTATCGATCGATGCGTTTGCAATTGTATTGATCAATGCAAGATGAGGGCCAATGATCTTTGGGTGTTTGAATGTTGCACTTGTGGTTCCCCCATGAAGATCTCTGAAGTTGGTGCCTCTCTTGCTTTGTCTCTCAAACGGCGTACGTTCTTGCATCTTGTCTGTTTCTATGTATGAGACGTTCTCTTGGTTGCAAGAATCCTTATATAGCCATATGTTCCCTAATAGGAATTGGAAAATTTCCAAATTTGTTGAAGTCGGCGGCCTCCAAATCGATCGATGTGCGCTGATGCCTGTCGGTCGATCCGCGATGTGTGTTTGTCTGATAAGAATTGATATCAATCAATGGTGGGATGACCATGTCGATCGATTATGTGTGCTTCGTTCTGTGAATGGGCTCTAGAAGTCTATCCTCTGTAAGAATAGCATGAATCTCTCTAGCATACTCATCTTCACAATCCTCATCATGCTCCTTCTTATAATCCTCTGAATGTGAAGAAATTGTTGTTTCTATTGCAAAACTCTCATGGAAACCAATGTCTGTCCAACGGCCTATGGAGTAGTTCTCCTCCTTGATGCTGGTGGCCTGAAACGCAAAGATTGGGTAGCAGTGATCTGGTAAGATGTCTCTCGTGGATTACATGTTTATTGATGTGTCTTGATGCATATCCGTCGACGGCTGATCGATGGAATCGGTCGATGACAATGTGTGTGTATTAATCGATTCTTTATAATCGGTTTCATATTCAGCTCCACAATGCCATGCAGCAATGAATTTGTGGTTGTCGCAAGTCTCCAGAAAGTGTACATGTTGCTTGACAACACGATTAAGATCATAATAGATATTTGGATATACCAGTGTAAGGTAGAACTTATTGGTGCTCATGTCACAAACTGCTCTTACTGTGGCCAAGTGATATACCATGGATTTGACCCTCTTTTAGCCATGGTATATAAGTATTTTTATAACTATTTATTATACTATATATCATATTAGCATATTTATAGGTTCATGAGGGATATGGGAGAAAGTGAATTCTTTGGAGCATTTTGGAGCATAAATGGAGAAGTCACCCGAAGCTGGCGTCAACCCTTGCTAGAGGTTGGCACGGAAGGAACAAAGGTCCATTACGTGACTCAGCCGACTTGAAGCCCACGCCTTCACATATTTACCAATTTGCCCCTGACGAGTTTTAAA
>JABAYD010030795.1:0-12603 GCA_014822095.1 Diplotaxis tenuifolia
TAGAGGCCCAACCATAAGAAGTTTTGATGAGATTTTTTTCCACTTTTAATTGGTGTCTACTGACATCTCATTGTATCTTTGTCTCATTATCTCTGTGTTGATGTACCTTTGACTATTTTCTTCCAAGTGTTATAAAAAAAATGTTTTAAGAATTTCTTTCTGTTTAATATTATTAATAAACCTATTCTTAATTTTAATGGTTTTTATCTGTTTTGATCATTCGTACTGCAGTAATTAATTTTCTCTTATTAGCTCAATAATATTGCGGCTTCAAAAGCAAAATGTCATGTGAACTCGTTATTTTTATTGACAAGTTAATAAACTAGTCGAACTATGGATTATGCCTTATTAATAGAGTACGTTTGCTAATGACTTTCAGTAGTAGTCTGTTGTACACAAATCATTTAAAAATGCTTATGACCGATACTACACGCGATACATGACATCAAATTAACTGATGATTTGGTTTAAAAAAATAAAACCAATTAAGACAGTATATCTGTAGTTGACAATTAAAATCAAACATCTTATAAACTTTTTGACCATATTTGTCAATTCTGCTTTAGAAAAAACTTTCTACCAATTTTTTTCTTATAGCTACAGCTTCAAGGCTTCTAAGCTTATAATATAATTAGCTTAGCTTAGAGAACACAAGAACAAATAGAGCATTCGTACTAGGCCAAGAGCCAGAAATCTTTGTGACGTTTCGTGGTGATCAAGTAACCTCCTTTTTTTTTTGGTCAACGATCAAGTAACCTCCATTCTTACTTTTCTTCCTTGCAATAGCCATACAATCCGAGTTATGAATACAATACTCAACCACTCCTCCTATTTCTCCCTCTGCGCACCACTTCCAGTCAGTTTCCGGATTTGTAATTAAAAGCTTACATTAGGTTTCTTGAGCTGACAAAAGTTTTTCAACGGATGAGCTTGTTCATGAGCTTTGAGTTTCTCTCCGTTTGTGTCTCATTGTAGGATGTGGAATACTCCTCTTCCAGAAGGCCCATCGAATAATTAACTCGGTCTATCCGGGCTCCGGTCCAACAAGACGAATTCTCACTAATCAGCTACCAGACAAGCTTAACTCGGTTAATCCCTGTGATTAGCCGAGTTAACGACGTTTAGCTAAGGTTCTTATCTTAGCGGGCCGACCAAGGCCCATTTGGCGAAAGGCCCTCCGTACACGCGACCTCATCGCTAGGTTAAGGAGACACGGCTATAAGAGGAAGACAGAGAAAAACGAGAAGAGGATCCGAAATCATATTCACTCACAAGGCGGCTAGAATTAGGGTTTTCACTCTTGTACTTTCTTCCGACTTATACGACACGGCTGAGCTCCCTAAGCGACGCCGCGCCTCGTTTCTTGTTTCCTCTTTGTAACACGAACTCTTTTTCAATAAAACTCCTATTTCGCCACTTATAGTATAACCGCCTTTGCAACGTCCCACTGACGAGTTCCATCACCTAAATCACTGATAAGAAACCTAACTCGGTACGAACAGTTGGTGTCCACCGTGGGGCCTAGCAAAGTAGCGTCAACAAAGCTATGAATCCGATCAACGAGTCGACTTCCGGCGAGGAAGCCGACAGAGTAAAACCTATTCCGACTAACGCTGCTCCCCTAGCTCCGACCTTCGTCGATACCATTATGGAACGCTTTGCTCGTCAAGACGAAGCCCAGAGAGCAACGACCGAGCAGCTTAACGCCATAGCAGCCCTCCTCGCGCCTCTCGTCGCGACAGCTGCAACCGATACGATCCGACGACAGTTGGTGTACAACACCGACGGTACGGTCAACCAGACTGGACAGGTCACCGGTACCCGAGCTCGAGCCAGCGACACGTCAGCTCAGATCGTTGGCGAGCAAACCAACACTTCAGGCAGAGCAGATCTGCAGACTATCCAAGAGATAGCCACCCTCAAGCAAGCACTACTGGACATCAACGCGAAAATCTACATTGCAACGACCTCAGCTCCGCTTATCGAAAGCGTCATTGCGGAGACTCTCAAGACACCGTTTACTAGCAAAATCACAGATGTCCGGCTCAAGCCGGTAGAGAAGCTCCGCTTACGGACATATGACGGCCTTTCGGATCCGACCGCTCATATAACGTCTTTCAACGTCACGATGCGACGTCGAAAGTCTTAAAGGTTTAGCACTCAACTGGTTTACCAGTTTGCCCGAGGACTCGATTGACAGTTTTCACGACCTGTCGTCAGCATTCCTCAAGAACTACATCATATTTTCTCGAGAAGAAGCCACAGTCTCCGACCTCTGGCATCTCACCCAAACATCGGGACAGAGCCTCTGAAGCTTCATGGAGAAGTTCAAGGAGGTCGTGGCTAAGGTGCAGGTCCCCGATAAGATCGCCGTAAACGCTCTCATGAACACCCTCCACGTGCACTCAAAGTTCCGCGAGGACCTATACAGCCAACCAACAAAATCCCTTGCGGACACCATTGCTCGATTCCATAACTTCATCCGCATGGAAGAAGACACCAAAGCAAACTAGGCAAGCAGAACACAGCTAAGCCAGGAGGGACGTCGGCGGCTAAAACACCCGAAACGCGAGCGGAACTCAGACATCACGCACCGGTAGATAAATCTCAAGGAAAGAAGAAGAGCTATGTTTACCTTGTCAACCAGGCAGACAGTTCATCGATAGAAATCCGAGGGAAAGGATGGAACTCCCAAACTTTCTCCGAGCCAGCGAGCTCAGCTCCACCAGAGGCCGATAAGGTCGATAAGGTCGAGAAAGCCGACAAGGCCGTTAAGGCGGATAAATGGTGCTGTTACCATCAGTCAAAGAAGCACGACACAAGGGAATGCAAGGTCATATACGAACAGTTCCTCTCGGGCGTTGCTAGCGGCAAGATCTGCACCGAGCAGCCGAAATCAAAACCCAAGAACTGGAGTAAAAACAAAGATAAGAAAGCTCAGAAGCCGCGGGGTAAGGCTCCACAATCCGAGCCAAAGACCAGTTCGGAGCAAGTTACTGCGATAGCACACGAATAGGGGGACTCGTCGTCTGACAAAGAGCAGTCTACCAACCGACGCCGAGTTGAGGTCATACTCGCTCGCCCCGAAGCCTCACTCGACGAAAAGATCAGCTTGACACCAGACGATCTTCGACATCTCCTCGACGCTCAATCCATGCCATAGACAGACGATGCACCCATTACCTCGAACTTACATCACAAGCTGAAGCGAAAGGTCGTCCTCTCCAACGAGCTGCCCACATCTCAAACAGCTCCGGACTCTGACGACCTCCGAGCTAGGATCAACGCTTCTAAAGCACGGAAGGTTGAAACCGACCACTGCCACACCGACCTTCGCACCGTCCTCAATTCAAAGGAAGAAGACCTTCGTGTTAAGTTGAGTCGTTCCAAAGGCTCCGATCTCCGTCGGCATTTGGAAGCAAAGGCTGCGGATAAGGCTCCAACTGACGAGGTCGTGCCTCAAAGTAGCGACCTACGCGATCAGATCCGGAGAAGATGCATTAACGTGATCATGGGCGGATCTCCTCCTTGCGGAGACTCGGTCTGATCAATCAACGATCATCAGAGGCAGCCCAAAATATCCAAGCGATGGCCTACAAAACCCGAGAATGATCTGACGATCACTTTCACGGCCGAGGATGCCATCGGGGTCAACATGCCGCACAACGATCTGTTGCTCGTCGAGCTCAGAATTGGGGCATGCGAGGTCACCAAGGTCCTGATTGACACATGCAGCTCAGTTGACCTCATCTTTTATAAAACTCTAGACAAAATGGGAATCAATTTCCTCCTCCTCAAACCGTCAAACCAATCATTAACCAGGTTCAATGGTGTCTCGGAAGAAATGATCGGGACCATACGATTCCTAGTCTTCGCCTCGGGAATTACACAAACGGTCAAGTTCCCGGTCGTCGCGGCGGATGCGCTCTATCACGTGATCCTAGGAACACCTTGGCTTCACTTAATGAAAGCGATTTCCTCGACCTACCATCAATGTATAAAATCAATACGCGGAGACCAGCAGGCAGCTCACGACCTCCTCGTCGCAAATGTGAAACTCCAGAAGCCACCCCCGCGAGTCAATGTCGTTGCCCGTCCAATCCAAAAGTTTTTTCCTCAGAAGTACGAGGTTATTAAGGTCCAAGTCGACGAATCCGATCCATCTAGAGTCGTGAGAATCGGCGCTCTCATCTCTAACGAGATGCAGCAGACAATCATCTCCTTTCTCAAACAAAACCTCTCGATTTTCGCATGGACTACCTCCGATATGAAGGGGATCGACCCAAAGGTCACCTCGCACGAGCTTAACGTCGACCTGACATTCAAGCCCATCCGGCAGAAGAGGCGAAAACTCGGACTGGAACGTTCCAAGGCCGTCAACGAGGAGGTCGACAGATCGCTCGCGGCAGGATCGATTTCTGAAGTACGCTACCCCGAGTGGCTCGCGAATCCGATGGTCTTGAAGAAAAGGAACGGGAAGTGGAGCGTATGCTCGACTTCACCGACCTTAACAATTTTTTTCCGAAGGACAACTTCCCGCTGCCGAACATCGATCGACTAGTGGAGTCCACTACCGGTAACAAGCTCCTATCCTTCATGAGCGCCTTCTCAGGGTACAATCAGATATCAATGCACCCAGACGATCGAGAAAAAAACAGTGTTCATAATGGACAAGGGAACTTTTGCCTACAACGTAATGCCCTTCGGCCTGAAGAACACCGGAGCGACCTACCAGCGCCTCGTCAACCGAATGTTCGCAGATAATTTGGGCGAGACATTGGAGTTGTACATCGATGACATGATGGTCAAGTCGCACCGAGCTAAGGATCATCCGGTTCATTTGCAAGCGTGCTTCAAGACGCTGAACGAATTTGGCATGAAACTCAACCCCGTGAAGTGCACGTTCGGAGTCCAATCCGGCGGGTTCCTAGGGTACATCGTTACGCAGCGCGAGATTGAGGCCAACCCAAAGCAGATCTCAGCATTCCTTGACCTCCCAAGCCTGAAGAACAGCAAAAAGTGCAGCGTTTAACCGAGCGGATCACAACGCGTAATCGTTTTATCTCTAGGTCAACCGACAAATGTCTCCCTTCCTACGAGCTCTTGCGCGGAAACAAATGATTTGTTTGGGATGAAAAATGCGAAGAAGCTTTCACTCAGCTCAAGGTATACCTGACCACACCCCCAGTGTTAGCAAAACCAGAGACCGGAGACACGCTTTACTTGTACATTGCGGTCTCTACAACGGCGGTCAACAGTGTCCTCATCAAAGAGGACCGGGGCGAGCAGAAGCCGATATTCTACACCAGTAAATGAGTGACTGACCCCGAGACGCGCTATCCAACGCTTGAAAAGATGTCACTGGCAGTCATTACGAGAAAGCTCCGTCCCTACTTTCAATCTCACACGATTGAAATACTGACGAACCAGCCGATGCGGACGGTAATGCAGAATACTAACCAGTCCAAGAGCTTGTCGAAGTGGGAGATCGAGCTAAGTGAGCATGACATCGGATTCCGAAATCGCACGGTAGCAAAGTCGCAAGTATAGGCCGAATTTATGGTTGAACTTTCGTCCGAGCTATAGCAAGATCTTATCCTCCAAAGTCAAAATTGGATCCTCCACGTCGACGGATCCTCCACAAACAAGGGATCAGGGGCAGGAGTCCAGTTGCAGTCTCCAACTGGAGAGCTAATAAGGCAATCATTCCGCCTGGAATTTGCAGCCTCGAACAACGAAGCGGAGTACGAGTCACTAATAACGGGGTTACGCCTCGCAAAAGCGGTCCATGCAAAAAGGTTAGCGCGTACTGTGATTCCCAGTTAGTCACGAGCCAGTTCAGCGGAGACTATGACACTCGAAACGAGCGGATGGACGCATATCGAAAGGTCGTCCAAGGACTCGCCAGAGATTTCGAATTTTAGAGCTGATCAAAGTTCCCCGCGGAGAAAACGTATGTGCCGAGGCCCTTGTAGCCCTAGGCAGTAAGCTCCGTGATCAAGTCCAACGAACGATCCCCATCCACAATATTGAGAAACTGAGTATAGACGCTTCCGGAGGAGCAGAATCTCCCGAGACCAATCTCATCTTCACGGTCCAACCAGCCGACGAGGTCATACCAGATTGGCGAGCCGAGCTCATTGACTTATTTGCCAACGGCACGCTCCCCTCGAATAAGTGGAAAGCCAGACGTTTAAAAGCACGCAGTGCGAACTACGTCGTCCTCGATGGATCCCTTCATCGATGGACCGCGAACAAAGTCCTTCTCAGCTGCCTGCACGGCGAGGAAACCTATCTCGTCATGGCTGAGACACATCAAGGACCAGGAGGCAGTCATTCCGGCGGACGAGCTCTCGTCCTCAAGTCAAAAGCCTGGGCTTTTATTGGCCAACAATGGTCTCCGACTGTGAATCGTACGCACAAAGATGCGACAAGTGCCAGCGGCATGCATTGACCATTCACTGCCCGACCGAGATGCTCCCAACCATGACAGCGCCGTATCCATTTATGCGCTGGGCAATGGATATCATCGGCCCGATGCACCCGTCTTGTCAAAAACGCTACATCCTCGTTCTCACCGATTACTTCACCAAGTGGATCGAGGCAGATTCCTATGCCAACATTACGGAGAAAGAAGTCCAACTATTCATCTGGGAAAACATAATATGCCGTCACGGCCTCCCATACGAGATAGTGACCGATAACGGCTCACAATTCATTTTCCACAAGTTCCGCGACTTCTGCTCCAAGTGGAGGATCCGCCTGAATACCTCCAACCCAAGATATTCACAGAGTAACGGCTAGGCTGAGTCTTCGAACAAAACCATCATCGATGGAATCAAGAAACGACTCGACCTAAAGAAGGGTCGCTGGACAGACGAACTGGACGGAGTTCTTTGGTCGCACAGGACGACTCCGCGAGGAGCCACCAAGACAACGCCTTTCTATGTCGCTCACAGAGTCAAAGCTATGACACCAGCTAAAGTCAATGTCTCTAGTCTACGCCGATCCAGAATACCCGAGCACATCGAGCTAAACAGCGACATGCTTCTCGACGCGCTGGACGCTATCGAGGAGCGACGACATCAGGCCCTCTTACGCATCCAGAACTACCAACATCAGATCGAGAGCTATTACAACAAGAAGGTCCGGTCCCGTCTACTAGAGCTAGGAGACCTCATCTTATGAAAGGTCTTCGAGAACACCAAGGAGCCAAATGCTGGAAAGCTCGGTGCGAACTCGGAAGGACTCTACAAGATCACAAAGGTTGTAAAGCCAGGCGTATATCACCTTGAGTCTTCGACCGGCGAGGAAGTTACGCGAGCTTGGAACTCAATGCATCTACGGCGTTACTACGCCGAGTAACGAACTCACTTTCGTTTAACAAAAAAATATAAAAAGAAAACCAAAAAAAAAACCTAGTTAATGAATTTTCAGTCACTTTAACCCGTAAACTGAGTGAATGCGCATTACAACCACTTTCACTCGCCGAGTAGATGAGCCGCACAAGCCACTTCTACTTGGCAAAGAGAACTACGAATGGCTTGATCCCCCTCGAGGGGTACGTAGGCAGCTCTCCGCGAGTTCAACTGTAACACCAACCAAACTCCATCCCGAGCGGAGCTAACGCCTCGATATCTCTCGAACATAAGAGCATGTCGTTATCGGCGCACTAGCACTCGCGCCATTCGACGAATGTGTCCTGATCAGACACTCATTCGACGAATTCCGCGAGCCCGTGGTCTATCCTGGGTTAGCGAAGGGTCGATAATTTTGGGTTTCGGGATAACTTTTATAACGGGAACTGGCCAGCCCGAGGTTCAACTCATTACTTCACGACTACCCACCAAACACCATCGATCTTAATATCTTCCAAAGAACGAAGTTTCAATTCTACCCACGCTAAAGTCTGATCCAGAATCGGCTTAATAGCACATTATTGGATCCTTGGTCCCGAGTTCGAATAACCAATTACCCAGTTATGGCGAACCAGCCACCCGGCGGATCGCTTACCGAACTGGTTTACTTCGAGTCGTTCCGAACGATCCGATAGACCACTAAGGCAAAGCGGGAGAAGCCACCCAGTCCCGAGCTCGGGTCAAAGACCATCCGGTCATATCCGAGCCAGCGACCCAAACTTGACGGTTCGACCGACGAGTTTACTTCGAGCTGCCCTCGACAACTCGATAAACTGCTTAAGGCGAAACGATAAAGGCAAGCGACCCTAAAGATTGTGTAAAACGATTACGCATTAAAAGCAACAAATTGGCTAGACGAAGCTAAGCCGTAGGTTCACAACAAAAGAAAAAGTTAGTTGAGCCGAGTAGATGAGCCGCACAAACCACTTCTACTCGGCAAAGAGAACTGCGAATTGCTTGATCCCCCTCGAGGGGTACGTAGGCAGCTCTCCGCGAGTTCAGCTGCAACACTAACCAAAATCCATTCAGAGCCGAGCTAACGCCTCGGTATCTCTTGAACATAAGAGCATGTCGCTATCGGCGCACTAGCACTCGCGCCATTCGATGAATGTGTCCTGATGAGACACTCGTTCGACGAATTCCGCCAGCCCGTGGTCCATCCGGGTTAGCGAAGGGTCGATAATTTTGGGTTTCGCGATAACTTTTGGAACGGGAACTGGCCAGCCCGAGGTTCAACTCATTACTTCACGACTACCCACCAAACACTATCGATCTTAATATCTTCCAAAGAACGAAGTTTCAATTCTACCCACACTAAAGTCTGATCCAGAATCGGCCTAATAGCACAGAATTGGATCATTGGTCCCGAGTTCGAATAACCAATTACCCAGTTATGCCGAACCAGCGACCCGGTGGATCGCTTACCGAGTTGGTTTACTTCGAGTCGTTCCGAACGATCCGATAGACCACTAAGGCAAAGCGGGAGAAGCCACCCAGTCCCGAGCTCGGGTCAAAGACCATCCCTCAAGAAAAACTACACCAATAGAGGAATCGAGTTACAACAAAAGAAGATCATTCCCTTGGAATTTCCAAACTGTCTTCCAATGGGCGAGCCTCCTGCGCCGGAAGAACTTTGGTTGTATTGGCTTCGGTTGTGATGAATACTACGGCTCACCTTCGCGACGCTCCACTGAGCCATCCAAGTCGACTTACTTGGATCTAGCCTTGTCGCTGTCCATCTCATTGCGACCTTTGTCAGCAGACTCTTCGAGCTCGGAAGATTCTTCGTTCTCAGAAATGTCTGAGACCTCGACCACGCGTTGCTCATTCCCCGCATTTTGGGAATCTTTGTTTCCATCGTCCGACTGATTCCCCGCAATGCTTCCGGAACGTGCGCCGAGAGAACAACTCGGGGTCTGGAGGGTGGCAGCAGTCGATGGGTTGATGGCATGGCTCGTCAAATGGGTTTCTGCTGAGGTACTCTGCTTCTAACTTGGCCAGGAGGTCCTTATCAACATACGCATAGTCCAGGTTCAGCGGGGTCAGAGAGAGGTCGCCCTCGGGAATCGCTCCAATGTCACGACTTTGAGCCTCTGCTTTCCACTTAATCTCCTCAGAACGAAAGAAGTCTATCCTATTATGAGGAACAACGTTTCCCACCCTCTGCATCAGCTCCAGACAGCTCCTCGTACCGAACGCCTGGCTCCAAAAACCATGTGCATCTTCGTAAAGGCCCAAGCGAGCTTCACGGTCAAGGATGCGGTTAAAGCGAACTTGAGCCTTCGCGACCATGGCTGCGTGGACCCTCGCCCTTTCGCGTGTGACTTCGTAGATGCGAGAATTTCTGAGACGAGCAACCTCACTCTTGTGACGCTCCACGAGCTCACGCTTCTCCTGCTCGAGACGCATCTTCTCATTCTCGAGCTCAGCGGCAGCATCTTGCGCAGCCTTCAACTTCACCAAAGCCTCCTCAGCCATCATCGTTTCGGTTTCTGCTCTGCTAACCGCCTCGTCCTTCTCATTATTGGCTTGAGCAAGGGAGTTCTCCAGTTCGGTGGAATGCTTCTTCTCTGCCTTTGTTTTTCTCCGAGTTTTATTCAGACCGTCGTAGGCGACCTTGATCTGAGAATCGTACTTCTCCACCAAGAAGTTTATGCTCCCCTCCGCCTGCGAAATGGCGCGTCACTTAGAAGGCCGTTAAAGGACAAAAGTCAAACAACTGAATAATAATCAAAGAAACTTTCCATCTTCAAGTTGCGAGCCACGTTGACGTAGTCATCTCAGAAGAACAGCTGACCAACCGGAGGAGTCAGTGTCAGCATTCTTTTTCTTCATTCTCCTCTTCTTCTTCTTTTGACATTCGGGAACTCCCTCCCTTTCCGCTGAAGGATCGACCGGGACAATAGCCAAATGCGCCGAGGAGTCGATGTCGACCTCGGTATCCGGATGGTTCTTTTGAGCTTGTTCATCTTCCACCAGCGGGAGCTGGCTGTTTGGGACTTGGATCAGTTCCATCCAGCCCGAATCCATCGATCAGTCCCATAAGTCCTCTTGGGTTGGAGGACGAAATAGCAGCCGAAAGGTCGACCTTATCCCTCATTTTCCTTGCTTTTCTGAGCGCTCGCTGTTCTGGCGGGGTAAAGAGGTTTGATCTCTTCTTTCCAGGCTTGGCTTCGTACCGGAACTCCTTCTCCCAGTTAGCTGTCCAAGAAACAGTTTTGAGTAGGGTTCAACAGAAAAATAAACTGGACGCTGAGCGCAACTCTTTACCTTGGTTGATACGATCGAACCAACGCTGTATCCTCTCCTCGTTGATGTCTGGTCACGTGCGATAGCTCAACTCAGCTATTTCGGGTGTCTGAAAGGAACGACGACGGGACGACGGTGTCAGTCAGGTAGAAGTTGGGGTACACAACTGAACGATAAAAAGAAAACGGCTATGATTAAACACGAAGCAGCACTAATCGAGGGGAGCTAACTACCAGCATCGGTGTTCCACTAAGTCCTGAATTCATCATCAGGAGGGTCGATGAAGGCAAACTGATCGGACTTGACGTAGAAATAAAAGCGTTGCCAGTCCTGAGTTTTATCTAGATGACCAGTGACAATGTTATAATTCTACCTCATCCTAACCGAGAAGTGGCCACGACGATCTGTCTCCTTTAAGCGAGACAACATCGTCAACTGCTCAAACGCGTAGACACACAAAGATACACCAACCTCCGCCGCCATAACTATGAGTGCGACCATGATGCGATACGCCCCGTTCACCATCTGACTTATGGCGAGGTTGCGATGAGAGACATACGAAGTCAGGAGGCGAGGCAACGGAAACCACAGCCTAGTATGATCCCCGAAGTAGGATTCATAGACGCACTGATAACCGACTGGAGGAGACCATGGGCGTTGATCCTCAGTTGGAATCAAATAAGTGTCGCCCACCGCATTGCGAGCTAGGAGCAGCGCTTCTACTGACTCCACAGTCGACCAAGTATTTTCCGTATTCTCCCACAACTGCGCGTCAGCAGGACGGAGCAGCTCTTGAGGGATCGCAGATTTCCGCTCAAAGACTCCCATGCAGTCATAACGCATCAGGACTTTGGGGAGGCATTCTCTCTCTGCCAAACTCGCGTTAGCTCGCCTGGCTCGGGCGGCATGAAGTCGTCTAGTATCAGAAGGGGGAGATTGGGTGCGAACTCCGGACTCATTTATAAAAGGTGATGGCGACCTACGACGCGTCAACAGAGGGACGTTCATTATCGCCGCTGCCGCGTTCCCGTCGTCGTCGCCCCTATCTAGCCTTACCGAGTCGATGACTAACTGTCTCTGCGCCAAATCAAGCCCAGCATGATCTATCGGCGAATTTCTGACCGCTAGACTAAAATCATCCAGCGGTTGGCCGGTCGTCGCATCCCTCGCCGGACTCGGCGAAATCGCGATATGTTTCTGCTGCTCCTCGTGGGTCAGTCGTCGCTTCGGAGGTATATCGTACAACCAACACTATATATTCTACAATTTACAATCTAGAGAGAGAAAGTAAAGAGAAGGGAGAGCGGAAGTACTTGAATAGCGGAGAAGTGGTGAGAATGAAGAAGTGAGACATATTTATAGGGGAAGAAGGGGCACGACTCCCAGAGTCATTAATTAGGTCTACGAAAGCCTAATTGGACCTAATCTGCTCGCGACTGTTCATATTCCGATCTAAATGGGCCTTAGCTCTTAAAAACCGTCCATCTTCCCGCAACCGTTCATATTTTCGCCATGAAAAAAGCAAGCTAGAGGCGCGACGAGCTAACAACTCAGCGGACATAGTTCTTCGAGCTGACGACTTAGTAGGCATGGCTCAACCGTATTCTGAGCTTACGACTCAGCGGACATGGCTAGACCGAGTTTCGAGCTAATAACTCAGCAGGCATAGCTTCACTGTATTCCGAGCTAACGACCAAGCGACCATGTCCGCACCTTAGCAACGATCTAACGACATAAAAAACTCCACGAGCCGCTGGACGAAAAGGCGTTAGGTCGCACTGACCGACCTTATTATTCATTGGACCAAATCAACAAAATCTGCCCCGACTTAAGGCATAACACGGCAACGGATCTGGGGGACTTACTGTACGAGGTGGAATACTCCCCTTCCATAAGGCCCATAGATACCACTCAAATTACCCTAAGGAGTGATTTT
>JABAYD010030803.1:0-11812 GCA_014822095.1 Diplotaxis tenuifolia
TAGATTTGCATTTGATTCAAGTTTAGGTCTAGTATCGGGGTTAAAACCAAGTTGTAGGTTAGATTTGGCAAAAATCCCTTGGCATTTTCTCCATATATAATGTATTGTCAGGATACTACAACGCTCCACATGGGTCCCGAAGTTATCAAAAAACAAATCATTTGTGCTATAACCATTAAGCTAACTGCTTTACAAAACTTTTGAGGGAGAGCTAATGATAATGTTCGGAACTAAATATTTGTTTAACTAGGTTTGGATGGTCCAAACAAAACGTAAAGGGAACATAAACCTAACATTGAGGAAAGACACCAACAAACTGTTGTAGATTCCACACTAAGTTGTACACTAAACTAAATGTGCTAAAGTATGATATATGATCACTGAAACTAAATTAACTAATAACATTACCATTAATTATAAGTGAGACTTCTAACTCCAATTTATCATTACGGAATGCAATTGGTTGTAGTGGCATAATGGATGCGTACGCACTTAAACTTTTGGCCGTATGCTTTATTTGTGAGAACTCCTTACCATAGAAACTGACCAATCTCAAGATATAAGTGGAGACTTCTCCTACCAAAAAAAAAAGTGGAGAGTTCCCCAAAAAGGTCCCAAATCTATGTTCATCAGAGTTTGATGATATGTCTAAAACAGTTTCTAACCCAATCATCAACAGAGGAGTATACAGATAAAGTTGTAGAGAATTTAAACTAAGTAGAGATTAAACAAAGTCAAAACCTTTCTTTTTTATAAGATCTGTCTCTGGATAAAATAAACAACTTTGTACAGTATCGGAAACAGAGAAAACAAACTTGGGAAGAAGGAATAAATATTATGTTACCGTGGTGAGAATACGCGTAAACTGCTCTGTAAGTGTAGATGTGATCTCCTGCCTTGAGCTCCTCTCACTCCATCTTGTTCGTTAGCAAACCCTTTCTCTCTCTCTCTCTCTCTCTCTCTCTCTGCACAAAGCTTTTCCCTTGTGCTTTTCTGAAAAATGCAGCAAACGTCGTTACAAGTGTGAGCTCTGACGTTTGGGTGAACCAAATGGAGCTGTTGAGCTAACCCGTTACAGAGACGGCGTTATAGTAGTCTCACCGTGCATGGCGCTGGTTATCGAAGTAACTGGAATAAACAAATGAAAATAACTACTTAGTCGAGTAGGTCAAGCAAAGTATTGTATGTTCGTTTACATCCTTTCTTTTATTCTTTCCAAAGTTTCAGTTTTAAAAATTACAAAGGCTTTATATATGGAGAAAACAAGGCAAAGAAGATCACACGCTATTGTTAGAGACAAATACTCCAATTATAAACTTTGACATCAAACTCAGGATGCTCTTCCAATCTCTGCCTTAACTCCTTAGCCTTGTCTGTGTCCTTAGCCAGTATAAGTGAGAATCCTCCCCCACCTGCACCCACAAGCTTGAAGCCTAAGCTATAAGGTTGCGAAAACGCGAAAAGCTTGTCCACAAACTCATTGCTGCAATACGGATCAAGCTCTTGATGCAATCTCCAAGCTTCTGACATTATCTCCCCCAGCTCATCCACTTCACAGTTCATCAACGCTTCTCTACCGGATTTTGCCAGCTGAGTCAAACGCTTTATGCTTGATATCAAGAGATTATCTCTTTGTAGATATCTTGTTACAACCTTGTGTAGGACTTGGTGAGCAAGCCTGACCTGTTCGTTCAACAAAATAAATGCATCAATAATAAGACAGTGATAATAACTCTCTTGTTGTTCTTCTTCTTCCTCTCAGTTGTTGTTGTTTACTTACTTGACCCGTGAAAACAACGAGGAGGCGTCGCTGCAACTCTGAGATCAACTGTGGGGATGCGAGTAACGGAATAACTTGAAGACGCAGAGGAATTCCTGGAAAACTCGAAGTGAATTTGATACCTTTGTATAATCCACCAATCTGATCTTGCCAGCCTCCTCCAGTACCCATGAGTTGCTCCAAAACCAAGACGAGCCTTGCAACATTTTCATTGCTTTCATCTCCATTAGATATCTGGAGAAGTCCTTTTACAACAGCTGCAGCTAAGATACTAGACGTTCCTAGACCGCTACCACGAGGAACATTCGCCCATGTCTTTATTGCTAATCCTCGGCCAAAGTTTTCTTGAACAATGGCAGTTACCAATAGAGCAGATTTAACAAGCCTGAATGGATCATTAACTTCAAAGGGAGTCTTGATGGTTAATGGATCTTCGATGTGCAGCTCGTTTCCAGCGTCGTCTTGGATTGAGATTCCACTCTTCTCATTTGTTGTCTCGATGACTGTGCCAATAGGAAGTGAACCTTCTAGGGTTATTGCCATGTTCAAGACGCAACCTGCACGCTCTAAACTCCATGGAGGTGTATCACTCCAACCTCCAACAAAATCTACCCGAACTGGTAGTTCAACTTTCGTCCTTCTCGGTTGGAAAACTCGATCCAGGTGACAAATATGATTCTTCTCACAAGGAGGCTTGCCGCTTGATTCCAAGAGATGTTCTGAAACACAAACAAAAAAAGTGTCAGCATATATTTTTATAAACCAAATACTAGTTTAACTAGATTTTACCTCTAAAACCATATCTCACAGCTGAAGCAGTTTCCTCTGCAACTGCTTCCCAAACCTTATGCTCCAAGTCCATCGCTTTTGCCTCATCCCCACATGCTCGTAGAAGATCAACTTCTACCTGATACGCCCTACTCTTTGGAAGAATTTTGGAGTTTTTTTCCTGAAATTTGGGACACTGATCCAGAAAATTCTTGCATATCTCCAGTCCTAGTGATTCTTTCTGTAAAATCTCATGGCAGAGCTGAGACAAATTTCGCCCAAGCATACCATAGTTCATACATGCTTTAGCTATTCCAGCCGCAAGATCAGCTTGATGATTGCTGGAACCATTGCACATCTCAGGAAAGTCTATTGATCTGTGCAACTCTTCTAAGCTCACACGCTTTGAGCGTCTCCACAAGGTTATCTTCTCCTTGTTTCTGCTATCATCTAGACCCATCAACCACGACGCTAACTTCAGCATCTCACTGTATGTGAGAATCGGGAACATTTTAGCATTCCACAAACATCTGTCTTGGGAGCTCCAGAGGTCAGTTTCCTCAATGCCAAGATCACAGAGTAGTTTCTCTAAAGGTTTACCGCAGAAAGTTCCATCTTTGTGAATTGAGTTCTTTGGATTATCATGCAGACCACAATACACTATAACTCTCTCCTTACGTCCAACCAGTGGGACCTCCCAAAGACAATGCCTATCCGGAAGCATGAACCTGAAACTCTCTAGAGCTTCACTTGGGATGTGAATACCAACAACTACGGACTGAGAACCAATTTGTACAGCACCAGAAACTGTTGAGTCATATATAAGTGAATCTTCACCAATGGAGACACCAGGTGCAATTTCACTAGACAGAATCACAGAAGACGCTGCAATATCGGAAACCGTAGTTGCAGGGATGGAACATAAGTGCCTTCGACCTACAATTCCTGAAGCATCTCCGCTCAAGTGATCCAATATCTCACTTGAAGTTCCAAAATGCAAAAACTGCAAATCATCTGACACATGATATGATAGAATGCGTTAGAAACCAAATGAAGTTGAAATCTGTTCTTAGTCATGCCAGTCTTGGGATCAGTACAAAACATACAGGTGCAGTAGCTGTACATCTTTTGCCTCCCTAGACTGTTGACAAGGTGTTCGCCCAAAGGTCGGGTTCGCAGCCACTCATGCCTTGAGGGGACCCAAGCAGCCACTAAATCTTCATACAAACTCATCTGCACCACCATTCCATAACAAAACATATGTAAGAGGATGACCAATTGATGTGGAAGAAGTAAGGCAATTCTTTAGGAATGAGAAGAAATGGACCTCCTTTTTGCTGGCTAAAAGCTCTGAGATCATGGGTTGGCAAGAGCATCCAAGAGCGACCAGATCCAACCATGCTCTGCCTCTCGCAGATATGATCCCAGTGTCAAGGAGCGTCCGTCCATCATGCAAGATTGCATCTTTCTTGACAAGCTCCTCAACTGTAGGCTTCTGCAGAAGATCATCTACTAAACTGACAGTATAGCTTTCGGCGAGAGACTGAGATTTGGATGTGACAATAACACCATGGTTGGAAGCAATATCAAGAGTGATAGGCACAGTAACAATGGATGCAGAATCTTCAGGGAGAGTCATTTTAAAAGCATCAAAACATGGAAGGACATCACCGGTCATAATGAACAATCCACCTTGTTGACAAAGTTAAAAAGAATCAAATGATGAAACACAAATGAGTCAAGAAAATGGGAGTAAAAAGAGTAGGGGAAAGAGACCTTGATGACCAAAAGCGTGCCTTGCAGAAGAAGCGAGAGCAAGAATGTGATCAAAAAGGAGAGGGACAGGAGCATCAGGATCATCAGAAGCAAGAAAAGGAAGTGGGAGGAATACTTTGCCCATGGGGTTTGCCCAAGGTACTCTCTTGGAGTCACCTCCAGCATGAAGCATCAGTACATGCTTTTCAGACACGAATCTAACCCAAGAGTCACCATTTGCAACTTCCTCCTAATGTTTTAAATATCAAATAAGATCTAAGTGTCATTGCATAATGATAGAGATCCAGATCAGAAGAAAAAATGAGCTAGATCCAGATTCAAGGATTAACTAAGTTTCCTGGAGCAAATCAACTACTGAGAAGATTACCTACGAATCTATCAACACAATTAACTACCTACCTGAGAAGAAGAAGGAGGATCGAAACCTAACATCTCATAATGGCGAGCGAGAGCATAGATGGCGTTAAGAGTGGCAGCTCCGGAGCCGATCCGGTTGCCTTCTGGATCAGGAATGGCCAAAGTGACGGTGGATTCAGCTATCCGGCCCATGCGCTTGGCACGACGGAGCTGCCAATGGTAGAGCTCGGCCTGTTCAGGACTGGCGGCAGTGAGAAGGATGGCATCCCAAGTGGGGACCCTAGTGGGATGGCGAACCGAGAGCCGCAAATGGTACCACGCCTTGCGGAGGATCGTGGCCAGATCAGCCTTCTGCTTCTGTCTCGAGGACCCTGACATTTTTGGTTGGGGAGGGTTTAGTGGACAGAGGAAGACGAGGGAAGTTTTTTAACCGCTGGTCAGAGTCAAAACACAAGACATAGCTTCATTGGTTTGCGTTGGGTTTGACTCTGTTCGGTTTTATTCGTGTTTGTTCAGTTCAACCTGTAGTTGATTTTGAGTTTTTTTTTTTTTTTTTTTTTTTTTTTTGATCAAACCAACTTGTATTAATCTTAGAAGAGTTTAAGGATTAAGCTCCATCAAAGGAGGATACAACAAAAAGCTAAAGGACATATGAAACATATAAGATCTAAATAGAATCGAAATACAAATCACAACAAGTAAACATTAAAAATCGTATCACAACGGTTTCATAAGCGTCTAGAAAGATTACATCTCGTGTAACCCAGAGAGTCACAGCCACTGCTCCAAAGACAGGGAAAAGTGTTAGCCGGAAGGAGAATCCTTGCAATACCAACCACACATGATCATCCAATTTACTCCATACATGAGGAAATATTGGGAAAAGAGATTGCTCCAAACATGTGCACCAACAGGAAATCAATACCCGCCATAAATATATTCACCAAGCCACAAGTCACAATGCTTTTCTCTTTTAGCTGCCACCAAAAAGAGAAATACACAAACCCTGCACCACAAACCAGAGTAATAGAGCTGTATACTACAGTGAGGAATTGCAACATCGTGCCAGAGAAACCATTACGAGGCTCAAAGATATAACCAAAAGACACTGAGTCCATCAGTATATCACCAATTAAAGTCAAGAATAAAAAGATCCAGTGTCACTCACACATCTAGCATTACATCCCATTCAATAGAAGAGGAGTAAAAAGAGAGTAAAGAGCTAAGGTTGACAGGAGAGCTGGAAGTCTATAAGACTATGAGGAAAATGAAAGTTGGAATAAGAGCAGAGTGAACCCATTCACGAGCAGACAAAGATATGACATGTATATCACATGAGAGGAACACCGGTAGACACAAATAGTCTTACCAGTGAGCATAGAAGCACCACCACCATTGAGCTTAGTCAAAATCTAGGATTTGAGTAGCTTGTGGAGAAGAGCTTGAGGACGTGATGAGGATTCGAAGATGGCCGAGGCTGACGGAGGCGTCTGGTGGGTCTGGAGGTTCTGGTGGATCGACGGGAGAGGGAGATTCAATCGGATGGTGTTTGTTCTGCGGGTGGTTCGAGCGGTTTAGGCGGAGAGAGAAAACCACGCAGAGGAAGCTTGGCGGCGGATGGGTCGGGAGGAGGTCTGGACCGCGACGGAGGAGGAGCTATGACCTTTGGAGTCCTGGAGGAGGAGAGGAGCAGCTTCAGAGAGGAGAAGATTGATTGACGATGCTGAAGCGATGAAGATTCATGGAGGCGACTCTCCTAGGGAATCGGGCCTGGGAGGTTTCTTTGGGGCGAACTCTTTTTATCTAGTTGATTTTGAGTTTTGTTCTAGTTCGATTACGAAAACATAATTTATAAGAAGTAAATAAAATCACCGGACACTAAATTGTTTATTATCATATGTAAATGTAAAAGTCAAACATAAAAAGATAGAAAAATATAATCTACTAATTTTATATTGAAACTAGAACATATACTTTTATTTGGTTTGGGTCAGTTTGGGTCCTTTGGGATGGGATGAATTTGGTTTGTTTTTTTTCCCACTCTTATTTTAAATGTTTTATGTATTAAGAATCAAGGGTTAGATTGTGCCAAAAAAAAAAATCAAGTGTTCGATATCTAGCAAAAAAACACCAAATTATCATATAAGTGAATCTTAGTGGTGTTTTTCCTTTGTCAAAAGTAAACAAGGTTTTAGAAACAAAGGTTTCTTTTTAGGCATATATGTCATAAAAAAATAGTATTACATATGTAGAGAAGTATAACATATCAAGTGAAGAAAACACCAAATTATCATACAAGTGAACATTGTGGGATTGTTTTTTTGTCAAAATTGAACATTGTATTTAGAAAATTTTCTTCTATTTAATCTCAAAATCACAAAAAAAAAATTTTGATAAAATTTCTTAAATGCATAAAACTCTAAAAATTTCAGATTCAACTCCTATACAGAAGCACCATATGTTCATATGCTCCATGAATTCACTGACGCCTATATAAGTTAAGGAAGAGTTCTGAATATACAATAATATCACTTAGTATGTGGATATATCTTCTGTATTTTCTTAATAAAATTTTAAATTAATTGATCATCAAGAGTAAAATAACTAAAGTGGCTTATATACAATTAATTTATATTATTCAGAACAAAAGAATGAAAAAAAAAATTCTAACCAGGGCTCAGTCTTGTGGCGAGCCATCTTTGAAGAAGACCCCTTAACTTTGTTTCTCAAAGTATTCGACGAACTGTTTTATCTATAATTCGGGCTAGTTTGTGGGCATCATTATGCTTTCTCTCATTTCGTTCCCTTCAGATGTGATATATAGCAATCTGGAATGTCAAGTGGAGAAAAATCTAGGTGAACTTATCATGCGAGCAATGAGCAAGTTGCTCTAACGTGATGGACCAATCGGGATCTGGCTGGATACACATTAGGTTCTCTACCACTTTAATCCAAAGGGTAAAACTGAAGGGACACGCAAAGAAGAGATGATCTCGAGTTTTGTTAGGTTCACCACAGAAGAAGCACACATGACCTTGACCCAACGCTGCATATGATAACTGTACACAACCTGTTCTGAACTGCAAGCCATATTATAAAAAAAACAAAAAACAGGGAACATTTTGCAGGAACCAAACTCTTCCAGTCCAAGTGTTCACCTGCTTCTTAAGACGAATCATGTTCTAAGTGTGCTTTGCTTAAAAAGTATCCTAAAAATCGCCATCATTCTTTTTCCAGAAGACAGTATCATGCTTATCATCCGTTAAAGCTAAAGAGAAAGCCCTTATCTGAGTTACAATTGTCCGTATGTTAGCTTACCTGCAAGTGCAAAAATGCCACTCATTACCCCTCACTTCATCGTGGATTATAGCGTTTCGCGCGATTCCAAGCTTTAGGATTACTACCTTTCCAGTAAGATAAATGATTCTGCAAAGGATGAGTTCCGTCTGGCACGTTCTACGCCGGGATGAGTTCTTTGCAACAATTAAGTTTTTTCAATTGCATTGTGACGCATCCAAGACTGGTATTGCCACAGTTCTGAGTCAAAAAGGACGTCCTATTGCATTCTTCAGCTAGAAACAAGCAGGAGTCCGGTCGCGTTACAATACTTTTGATGTTGAGTTCTACGCAATAGTCCAAGCCCTCAAGCATTGGTAACATTACTTATTTCATCGTGACTTTGTTCTTTATACAAATCATGACGCTTTCAAACACTTAAGTAACCAAGGCAAGGTCTCTTCTCATCACACGTCTTGGATTATATCTTCAACAGTTTACTTTTGTCAGAAAAGATAAGTCTGGTTCTTCTAACCGGGTAGCTGATGCATGAAGTAGCTAGGCACCATTCTCTCCTAGACGTGCTTCATTCGTCTATGACCCGCTTTAGCACATTTTTTACCTCTACCCCACGGATCAATTTTTGGTCCTATCTATACAACATCATTGTTAGGCGCTTCTTCTGAGTATGCCATTCACGATGAGTTTCATTTTGAGTTTCATTTTCGAGGAATACAGCTGTGTATACCGGACCGTAGTCTACGACTTAAGCTCATCACGGAACTCCACCAAGAGCCATGTCAGAAGATATCATACACTACATTTGGTATATATTGTGTACTTTTGGCCTACCTTGCGACGAGATGTTGAGTATTTTGTTGAACAGTGTGTATTTTGTCAAAAGTCGAAAGGTCAAGCCACCAATGATGGCCTCTATATGCCTCCACCTGTTCCAACGCAGCCTTGGACAGACATTAGCATGTATGTTGTGTTAGGGCTTCCTCGTACGCAACGTGGTTTCGATTATATCTTTGTTGTGGTGGATCGTTTTTCAAAAATTGATCACTTTATACCATGTAAGAAGACCACTGACGCCTTGCAAGTGGCCACGTTATTCTTCTCCGACATATATCGGCTTCATGGTTTGCCATTGTCTATTGTTTCCGATCGCGACTCACGACTCCTTGGTAATTTTTTGCTTTCCTTGTGGAAGCAACTTGGCACATCTTTAGATATGAGTTATGCATATCATCCTCAAATGGATGATCAGACAGGAGTTACAAATATATCTTTGGGGAACTTATTGCGTTGCTTAGTTGACGATGCCATTCAAACGTGGAATAAAAAAAATTCCGCAGGCTTAGTTCACACACAATCACTCCTTGAACCGTAGTATGGGTTTCTGTCCTTTTCAGGTAATATATGGAATCATTCCGCGTGGCCCTGTCAATCTTTCTACCTTGCCGGATCGAACCCATCTACATGGTGATGCAACAACGTTTGTTGTTTGTTTGGCGGATATACACGAGAAGTCAATTTTCGATCTTGAGTCTTCCTCGTCCAAATATAAAAAAAAAACTGCTGATTCACATTATCGCAGTTTGGTTTTTGAGGTTGGTAATTTTGTATGGGCGTATCTGACTCGTGGCCGGATGCCTGTGCATTCATACAACAAGCCCAAGTCCAAAAATATTGGTCGTTTAGAGGTTTTCGAACGTATCAACGACAATGTTTACCACCTTCGCTTACCATATGATATTACCACTTCGGATGTTTTCAACGTTAAGTATCTTTCACGCTATATCTCTGACGCCACTAGTCCAGATTCAGGGTCAAATCTTCCTCATTTGGGGGGATCTGATGCATCATCACTTATGATTGTGGCGCCAAGATAGATCATTCGGATATGTCTCTTTTCGCTTTGGATTTGGTTTTATTTAGTTCCCCTTTTTTAGGTTTATGATAACTTTCTCCACTTTGTCTAAGGGAATGGCTATATAAACACATCGATGTCTTCTTGTTTAGATACACTTTTGATAGTTAAAAACATAGCTTGTTTTATTCCTTGTTTGATTCGATTAAATTCATCTACAAGAAGTTAGCCTTGAATGAGCTATCGCAAAAAAAAAATCTTTGATCGATCCAAGAACATGTATCTAAGAACCTCTTAATGTTCTTTGATCGATCGTTCACACATTCATACGTTGTGCCATAATGACATTGACTTTTGCATCCATAGGCATCCAAGACTAAAAAAAACATTGTTAGGTAAGCTAGAAGCTCTCCAAATTCGTTGTGCGTAGAAACAATCAAAGAACATATGCTCAATTGTCTCATCGTGATGGCAATGGGGGCATTTTACAGTCTAAGTAACATGGCGCTGTTGTAAATTTTAACAGCGGCAGAGAGCAAATAACCACTTTCCAAAGAAAATGTTTTAACTTAGGAGCTGTTGGCAGTTTGCATATCGTCTGCTTGAGTTATAAGTTCCTCGGATAAGGTTCTGTGTGTGGAGTAGTAGGATCATGTGTGGCTAACCACTATCTGGACTTCACTGTGTATTATCCTGACTTGTTATCAGTGCCGGCTTTGGGGTGGTGCTGGAGGTGCAAGAGCACTTGGCCCTCAGATTTTTACTAAAATTTCCTTACTGATTTAGGGTCCTCATTGTGATTTTTTTTTTTAAATTAAGGGGCTCAATTTTTCAAAATTTTCCCTAAGATAAGTAAAAAAAAATACTGGGGTTGATTGGTTTAGCTGTAACCGTATAAAATTTACTGTTGAATTTAGGCTTTAGGATTTTTTTTATTTAACTTTAAGTGATATAGTTTTAAATTTTATTGCTACAACAATATATTTTTCTACAACTAAAAAGATGGGGATTTAGAAAATAAAGTAGTTACAGCTATTTTTTGTTATTTCTTTGGTTGTAGCTTTAGCAAACAACATAAAACATGATTGGTGAATTTAGAGATTGTAACTATAAATTAAAACTAAATTCAGCTCCTACAGCCCAACCAATCACACCCACTATGTAGCACAAGGCCCACACATATATTAAGTCGGGCCCTGCTTGTTATATTGCCAAATCAGATGATCTTTATCTGCAAAAAGACATAGTTTCATTGACATGATTACATCTGCATCTGCGGGTACTGTAGGAGGTGGATTGCTCGCCTCCACAAGGCCCACTAAATAATTAGCTCGGTCCACCGAGCTTCGGCCCAATAAATCGGATTCCCGCTAATAGTCATAGTACAAGCTTAATTCGTCTAAATCTCCGAGATTAGCCGAATTAACGATAATTAACCGAGGATCTCATCCTCGCGGGCTGACAAAGGCCCATTGGGCGAAAAGCCCTCCGTACAGGCGACCTCGTCGCTAGGTTACGGAGGCGCGGCTATAAAAGGGAGCAAGAGAAGAACGAGAAAGGGATCTACACTTTTACCCACTGGACAAGGCGGCTATTAACCTAGGGTTTTCTACCGACTTGTACTTTTTCCGACTTGTATTTTCCGGCTAGCTTTCCGAAGCGACGCCTCTCTTTTCTCTTACTCTCAAACTTGTAACCCGCTTTTCGCTCATCAATAAAACGAACACCTTTGTTTGACCCACAGTCGAGCTCTTGTCTCTCTAAATAAGATCCGACAGATCTCGGTACAAACAGTTGGCGGCTACAAAGTAACGACCTTTTACGATGAGTGATACTGAAGACCACGAAGTCGAAGCCGAGCACCTCGTCGACGAGACGCCGGCTCCGGCACACTCTATTGATGCCATTATGGCACGTCTTGCTCAACAAGACGAGATCCAGAAAGCGACTACGGCTCAACTCGCCGCAATCGCTGCTCTCCT
>JABAYD010030807.1:0-17731 GCA_014822095.1 Diplotaxis tenuifolia
TGACAAAAGTTGATTTTGTTCTAAGGGGACAATAGCTTTGTTATTTTATCCCTTTTTGGCAATTTTCCCATTAATATTTAAGATGAAATAATCAATTAGAGATTTTTGTGATTAATACAAATACAATGAATATGAAAATCCGCGTACATGATTTTGTGTTGATTTGTTTGTACTACTCAACCTTCCAGCAAAAACAAATACAGATTTTGGTTAATACTCATTGACTGATTTTTAAAAATAATGCTTCATGTATCTAAAAATAATGCCTCAATGACTAATATCATTTAAAATAATACTCATTGACGGATTTTTAAAAATGATACCTCATTGAGTAATATCATAAAATGTGTTTCTTTCCAATTATGTAGTGATTGATTGCAATTAGGGATTTGGTTCCCCATAATTTTAGTCCATAAATAGGAACATTCGAATTTGGAACCTGAAAAAATTATAATTATAACTGTTAATGTTTTAATTTATATAACAATGTTGTTAACATAATCTCAAATATAATATCATAAAATGTGTTTCTTTCCAATTATGTGGTCATTGATTGCGATTAGGGATTTGATTCCCCATGAATTTAGTCCATACATAGGAACATTCGAATTTATATAGAAAAGAAAATTCGAAACATAAATGTTAGTGCTTTAATTTATATAACATTAATAGCAATATTGTAAACATAATCTCAAATATTTTATCAAACGATTTGTTTTTTTTACAATTATATATGTTGTCATTGATTGCAATTAGGGATTTGGTTTGGCTTGATTTTATTCCATAAATAGGAACATTTGAATCTATATAAAAAATTCGAAAGATAAATGTTAATGCTTTAATTTATATAAAAATAACAATATTGTAAACATAATCTCAAATATATAATATAAGAAAATATGTTTCTTTCCAATTATGTTTTCCTTGGTTTCAATTGGGGATTTTCTTTGGTTTGATTGTTATTTGAATTTATATAAACATAATTCTAAACATAAATGTCATTATCTCAAGTAATGTTTCTTTCCAACTATTAGCTAGGCGAGATTTCAATTAGTTATTTTGTTTGGCTTAATTTTAGGCCATAATTAGTCAACGCAATCAACTCTAATTACAACCTTAAAGCCTTTACTATATCAACTCTATATATCTCATTAAACTATATGCCTTTTCTTATTTGTGATTAAGTTTCTGCATGGCTACTTTACTGGCTTATCAACCAACTAACTACTAATGGCTATGTTGTTATATGGCCTCTTAAGGATTTCCGTCTTCCAATAATATTGTGCGGAAATTTTGCTACTGATGTCACTAACGCCATCAATCTATTTGGTGAGAACCGGGTGATTTTGGTTTTGAGGTTTGGGAAGATTAAGATTTGGAAAAGTACATGGAAGTCACACTTATGTGTAGTATTACATATAATTTAGTTTTATTTTTTACAAAAAAAAGTTTTCTTCAACCATACTAACATAATAATTTGTAGATCATCGCTCTGTCTGGAACACATTCAACGTAACTGGCGTCAAGCTAAATTCCAATATGGACGAAGTTGAGGAATTTAGAGCCATGTAAGTTGCTTTAGGTTAACCTACAAATTGGTGTTTTTCAAAGTTCATGCTAAAAGAAATGAACTCACGTTTGGATTTGTTGGTTTATATTCATAAAGGTTACCAAATGAAGATCTTTATTTGGCTATTGTCGACTCGAAACCACTAACTTTGGCTTCTGGTGTTTCCGAGAAGGACGATTTTTTAGCCTATACTCCAAGGAAAATCATTGCTGAGATGATTGAATGTCGTCAGGTAATAGAGATGTAATTTTTCTTATGATGATCATATTTACAACTTAACGCACACATCCAATTACACAAACTTTTTTCATAAAAAATAATCAAATAAGCTTATATTATATAAACATACACATTATATTAAGATATTTTATTATATCTAATATTTTAATTTTTGAATTTCTAATAGACTTTGATAGGTGATTCGGTAATTTTTTTCCCACTCATTCCGTGCAGGGCGCGGGTTATCACCTAGTAGACATTTATATTAATTGTTGTTTTATATTTTTGGTAAGTTTTATAGAATATGGTAATAACTTATATATCATTATTAATATAAAAATAAATAACATAATAGTAAAAATAAAATAGAATAATATTTTGCAGTTCTTAAACCCTTATCAAATTCTATTTTTATAATTTTATACTAAAAGAAATCTTCAAAAATTATGCAGTTTTAAAAAATAATGTAATTTCGAATTCCATTATCATTAATTTATTTTTAGTATCTACAAATATCAAAATATGATTTAGTTTTAGGTTTTAATGAGGGAAAATTCTTTAAACATACACAGGCTAATTTATATTTGCTAATAAAATACACGAACTATTTTGGATTCTCATTTAATACACGAACTAATTTCCGTTACATATTGTATACACAAAATTTTGCAATTCGCAGATTTTACACCATCGCTTTAGACGACGTTAACTAAGTTTATATACCTAAGAATATGTTAAATTTATAGAATTTATTAGAATATATTTTAACCAAAATTAATAGATAAAAATATTTCCAATATTATAATTTTAACTATGCAGATATATATATATATATATATATATATATAATGTTAATAAAAATATTTCTTTTATCTTACATATAATTAAATATTGTAAGGTAATAATAAAATCTCAAAATATAATTTTTTAAGATTAAACCTTTTTAATCTACTAGAGTTATCACTCATTGTAAGCAGTAACTTGTTTCAAATTTAAACTACAGGGAGTAATTTTTGTTTTTCATTAAATACAAAAACTTTTAAAATTTACAGATTTAACACATCGATAAAGACGATGTGAACTGTGTTTAATATGATTTAGACGATGCCAACTATATTTTAACATAAATTGAGACGATGTTAGTGTTTAATTAATATGTTTTTAAACTGTGAAGGAAAAATTCCTTAAAATTTTGCCGCTCGATTATATTGTAGATTTTTTTCTCTGTTACATTTCTATAGTGTAAATTAACCTTATTGAATCATTATCATTGAAATCAAAGAAAATAATAAAAATCAGAAACACATAACACTAAACTAATTTAAAAATCAGAAATTTGTTTAAAATTACTTAATTTTTTAGTCCTTTTTCACGACATAGAAAATCAAGTTCACTTCGAAATGATATGGGAAATTAAAGAGAAGAAGAATAGAATGAAAAAATGGAGAGTAAAAGAGGTTGGAACAATGTTGATGTCGTGTGAATTGATGTGTAAAATCACAAATTTTAAAAGTTTGTGTATTTAATGGAAAAAATAATTGTTCATGTATTAAATGGGAATCAAGAATAGTTAGTGTATGTTTCTAGCAAATAAAAATTAGTTTGTGTATTTTTAAGGAATTTTATTTTCACATTTTAAACACGTGTCTAATTAAACACTAACACCGTCACCACTTATTTTAAACGTAGTTAATGTCGTCTATGTGTAAAATCTGTGAATTTTAAAAGTTTTTGGTATTTAATAGATAACGTAAATTATTTCATATATTAAACGGAAAGTCAAAATAATTCAGGTATTTTATTAGCAAATAGAAATTAGTCTGTATATTTTTTTTTGGGCAAAAGAAATTAGCCTGTATATTTTTAAGGAAATTTTCTTTTAAGAAAAAAATAGTTTTGCACATGGTGTAGGAAAACACCTAGTATTTATATATACATGCAAGTTATTTATAAAATTTCTAAGAGTTTTAATTAGTTATGACAAATACAAAGATCATACTATAAAATACAAATAGTTTGAAGTTAAGTTTCAAGTTGCTTTTGGAGCAAAACACATTTAAACTTTAAACTAGGATAAGATCTGTGTCTTGCGCATGGTGAATTTATATGAAATATTATTTAAGAAATATCATATGAAAAAATAAACTTTACATTCTTGATTGAATTAATATTTTTTGGTCGGAAACAATTTTTTTGGTTAATTACATAATTTGTTGACTCATGAGCTGATCATATTATTTTAAAATATTTTAGGTTAAAAAATCATTTATCGCATAAAAACCTAACGTCTAGGCCGAAGAATTTCAAACCTATTATTTGGTTGCAATAAATCTATGTCAGCTCGGTTTTATATCATAATTTAGCAATTTAAAAGTTAATTATGGTTATGAGAAGTTTAAGTTTACGTGTCAATCCTATTTATCTTCAATATTTTTTTGGTGTTGTTTTTTTTCATTTATGCTATTGCTCGATATAAATATTGATTTATAAGTTTATTCTGTTTTTGGCATGAGGTTTAGAAAATGTTTAAGATATAACTTTATTAAAGAGACACATACTTAGTTTAAGATCCGTGCCTTCTGCAGATTAAAGATGTTTTATTTATTATTTTTGTCAACTTTATTTATTACTTATTTTATATTTTTCTGCATATTATAAAATAATAAAATAATAATTATATTAAATAACTAAGAGCTTCATTGTTTGTAGATTCCACGTTGGTTTTTAATTTTAGATTTTCCAGAAACCACTTTTAAGCCAATCATGATTCTAGTCAATTAGATTTCCTATTTTTTAGGGAGTCTAGTTTTTACTTCGTTTTACTAATTCTTTCTTAGAAACCAAAATCACTAGTCAAGTGGCTTCTTCCTTTAATACCGTACGACCAAAAGCCAAAAATAATTATTTTCTTCTTTTTTTTCTATTTTTATTTATTTATGACATTAAATTTTATAACTTTTAACTATTAATAGTGTTTTTTCTCATAGGTATGCCGAACCAAGGACAATCATCAAATGGAAAAGAAGTAGTTATTTGATATTTACTAAATAAATATTTAAAATTGAATAATTATATAGTTTAATTGACTAATTAATGTGTGATATTAATGTTGAAGGGAAATTTTCAGTGAAATGATAGCATAGTTCATATATTTCTTGTATTATATGAAAATGAAATGAAAAAAATAAATTGGTGTACTGGTCCTTTGAAAAAAGAGAGTAAAACGAGAATTAAAAATGCATTTCGAGAAGCAACCAGTCAAAACCCAAAATGACTTCCGTTGAAAAATAATTTTTATTCTATAAAAAGTTGTACGACATATCTCGTTGATTAGACCATATGACTAGAGTTACATTTCACGAGACCACAAGAGTTATTGAATGCATAAATTTAATAAGTTCATGTATGCTTTGATAATAATATTTTTTTCAATAATAAATATTTTACTATTAATAATTTTTCATTTTATTATTTTTAAAACTTAAAACTAGAAACTAAAAACTAAAATCTAAAACCACCGATCAAGTTTTTCAAAAAGATCAAAATCCACTGCAAAATCAAAAACTAAAAACTAAAAACCAAAAACTAAAAGCTAAAAAACAAAATCCAAAAACTATAAACCAAAAACCAAAATCTAGAATCTAATAAAACAATCATCACCTAAAGAAATCATTTACTAATACTATTATGTAATAAATTGGCATACACTTGTTTATTCGTAATCCTTTTAGGGCAAATAAATCAAACTATGGTGCATACTTTAATTTAGACGATGTGATATATATATATATATATATATATTAACATGAACACATATTAAATATAATTATTTATTCATATGATTTTATAATCATCTATCTTATTAAAGTAGATGTACTTAAAGCTTTTGTTTGGAAACAGACTAGTTATATTAAAAATAAATATGTTTGGAACCATGGATATCGATATTTAATACGATCTGCTATTTACTATTACAAAGATTTTCTATTCATTGTTACAAATATTTGCTATTTATTTAAAATCGTAAAACATAATTAATTTTTGTCACTATAATATTTAAGAATATTCGTTTTATTAAAAACTCCTTCATTTGTTAGTTAAATTGTATATTTCTATATAATTAAAAAAAAATATGTTAGGGACCTTGGTTCGGATTTGTTCATAGTTTTTTTTTATGAAAAACTCATTCAAATAGACCAAATTTTATACATAATAGATGGTCTATTTAAAAAGCTTAAACTGAAAAATATATAAGGTCTCAAGTAGACGAGATATTTCGGGTCGGATCTCCGGGTATTTTTACATTCCGGTTCGGATTTCGGGTCAGATTTTCCGGTTCGGATTTTGGGTTTCAGATTTTATGCCCAGACCTATTAGTTGGTTATTATAATTGTTATCAAACTCAGCCCAAATTAAAAGAATTGAACCGTACGCAAATAAATTTACATAGATAAACAAACAGTTTTTATGTCTATAGAATTAAAAAAACTAAGAACATAAAGAACCCAATAAAAGATGAACCGAAAACCATATCCCAGTCCTGTTATATTCAATACGATAATTAACATACAATGTGGATCACAATTTCTGAAACACAGTAATAACCGGTGAAATATAAGTTTATTATATTTTTTCAAATTAAGTTAAACACGTGCCGGTGCGCGGGTCAAGATCTACTTCTAACTTATTATAGAAAAAACATTTAGACCTTGATCATAAAATTTTATGTGAGATTCTTAACAGTTTTTATAATTTATACTCGTTTTGAAAATATCAAAATACAACATATATAAAAAACCTAATTTTTTATTATATGATTGGTGTAGTTGTGTAATTTATTTTAATAATAAAAATATACAAAAATGATATAAAGTATACATACTGTTAACAAATCTTTATTATTTAAAATTATTAATTTTCATATATATCTTAATCACATTAGGTAATTCCGTAGATTTTATTTAAGGAAAGAATATATAGGAATTTAGTTTGATATGTTATTTAGTTTGATATGTCATATATGAGACCAATATACCTTATTTTAAAACTATGCTTTACATAAGGTGCTCTAGAATTTTTCTAAACTGAATTAGAAGATATAGAAAAGTTACTTTTTAGTTAATATAAATTTAAAGTTACATCTTTTGAAATGTTTATCAATTAATATATAGGGAATATAGAGTTTTGTAGACTATAAAATAGTGTATAGAGAATGTTTTTGGAAATACTCTTTTGGGAGAAGTTGGAGCAATTGGAGAGAGAATTTTGCTGAATCCGGAACTACCACCGGTTAGGCCGAAAAACCACTGGAAAAGTCTAAAAGATCAATGTCTTTTTTTTGATCAAATTAAATAAAAAGGGGTGCAACACGAGGATTTCCCGGAAGGTCACCCATCCTAGTACTACTCTTGCCCAAGCACGCTTCACTGCGGAGTTCTGGATCCGGTGCATTAGTGCTGGTATGATCGCACCCAAAGATCAATGTCTCGAACACTGTTTTCAACAAATTTCTCAAAGCTTTGTTTATACGGATTTCTAGAAATTATGATATAGATTTTTTTTCACTTTCCTGCTTTCACATTTTTTTTTTAATTCTGAGACCCTTTAATACAAGCCAAATATTTATTTATCTTTTGCTATGCTCGATATTGACTTGATTTGTATGAGTAATTAAAATTTGGACTTGTAAATGATTTCTCAAAAAAAAAAGAGTACTTATTATTTGAGCACTTGTTCAATAGTGAGTAGTATGGGTAGATACTCTACTCAAATCTCCTTTAACTCAGCACTCTGATCCTCTTTAAATGCAGCAGTTGAATCATTGTCGACATGGGTTTATCTTTCACACATGCTGCAATCCAGAAGACATCCTCTCATGGATCTGCTTGACTTTGTGGACTTCTCGAAATCAATTTTTGTTTGAATTTCGCAAGCAATCAGTGACGAAGACGTTTATAGGAGGAGATCATGAATGGAGCTTAGCGCAACAACACACACCCAAAGGTTCCTACCATTCACTCATCTATACAACAAATAATAAAGTGGTTCCACTGGGCGTTGTCACCTGCAATACCGATGCAGCGTGGAAACATGAAACAAAGACCGCCAGACTTGGTTGGGCCTTCAACTCTTTAACTCCATCGAACAACAACGACTCCCAATTTCAGAGCAGTTCAATCTACTATCATGGCTGAAGTATTGGCGATTAGAGTGGTAATTTTCTCATGGCCATCATTTTGGCATCTCCAAAGTCAGGCTTCGATCATATTCACAAGTGCTCGTTAAAGCCATGAATGCCATCACCAAACCTATGAATCTCTATGGATTTCTTTTAGATATCATATTGTTATTTTCTTCTTTTGATTTCTGCAAGTTGAGCAAAATGGACTTGCTGGTTGATTAACAAAATCCTGTTAATGTAACCAGATATTTTCCTGGGTCTAATTGCTCCTTTATCAATTAATGAGTTGTTAAAAAAAAAAGGATAAAATCTATCATGTGATTCATTCAGAAAATTATCTCATAGAGATCAACTCATGCATTTATCTGGATTTGAAACCTAGTCTTAAAACTTTCTTTTTAATGAAGATAAGATTTTATGAAAATAATTTTAGGCAGGATAGTCAAATCTAATCCAAACTGGAATTCCAATACCATAAATTGTATACTGTAAAAACATGAATCACCTCACTTCTTTGAGTACTAAATCTAGAAAATAATATTAAAAAAAAAACATTTAAATAATTACAAGTGTGTTCCTCCGAAATTCGTCTGCTTTCTCCACGGCGACTTTCCTGAGAATCTCTTCCCCCTCGTTGATCCTTCTTCTCATATTCCTCAAGCTTTCAATGCCGCGTCATTGACAAGGAGCAAATTACTTAACCTGCGCACACCTTACATGTGCGCACGATAATGGATGCGGCGCCGCTGTCCTTCGTCTCCAAAGCGAGAACCGCCTTCAATTCCGCTGCTGCTAAAGCGGAGCGCGTCTTCACTGATCTCAAATCCGATCGAGGTATAATAATCTCTCTCCCTCTTCCCTTAGCTTCCGCTTCGATTTTGACTTAATTTTTTTTTATCCATTTACTAAAATTTGACTGATGCGTAGACGCTTATCTCTCCACCTTTGATTTGTATGCCTTGCCCCCTGTTTAAATTCGTTTTCTCGTTTCGATGGAATCAAATTCTATTTCGGGTTGTCAAATTCAAATTCTATTTCGGTTTGTTTGTTTTCTTGGTGATGTTCATTTGAATTAACTCTTGAGTGTGTGTTTTTTTTCTATAATCGGAATCGTTGAAGAGGAGGAGCAGCAATGGACGAGGGATGAGAATGACCCTACGGTAAGCCAATTATGATTAGATTCAGTTTCATAAGTACAATCTGGGGAAAATGAATAGAAGTGAATATCAAATTATATACATTTCAAGGATTTGACATGTATTTGAATTTTGGAAGTAGTAACCAGTAATCCAGTCACATAGATATGTTTTCTTTTGGGATGATGTGAAGATAAGACAGCTTTACTTGAGACTGTTAAAGAGCTGTTTAGTAGAAAACGAAGTGGACTATGAGATATTTGTCCATAGATATATTTTTTGGTGCCGGCTAAATGGAAATGTTGGGCACAGGAAGAGAATGAAGTGAAGCCTCAGGGATGGAGAACTGCACATATTAGGAAAAAGCAAGAGTGGCAAAATAAACTCAAAAACTTGGGAATTGGAAGGAAGGAAATCGTTGAAGATAAAGATAACGCTGAGGATTCAACCATGCTTGCACCTTTCTATGACCAGAATTCGCTCATTCTTAAAGCGCAAGAACAAGAGGCCAAGGTATTAGTGGACTACTTTTTCAGATCACTTTTGTTGCTACGGTTATTGCCAAGCATGCCATTTATCTTTAGTCAAGAATTTGATTAAACTTTTTTTTTTTCTAATGGAAATTCTTAGGCATCTGATGTTGGTCACTTGGTAGAAGTTCTAAAAGCTGCTGATGTGAACAGCATTCCTCGGGCATCCATTGTAAAGCAGCTGGCTGTAGCCATCGAGTGAGTCTGAAACATAACTTTTAAATCTTTTCTATAAAGTTTTCAAAAGAGTCAGTTATACTCACTGAGGTTTGAATTGTAAATAATCTAAGGTTGAAATATATGTTTTTTCAAATTTTCTGTACTCTGGCGAAAGCATATACTGCTTTGTCTCGCTCTGCTTTCGTTTTATGTCCTTATGGCTTTTTTTCCAGAGCGGGGAAAACGGCTAAGACTATGAAAGAGTTTGCTGCATCTTCTGGAAGCTCTTCACCAGGGAGGGATAGAGTGGGGTTGAGCCTCTCTGCGGTGAAATCGATGGTTCTTGGCGAAAAGGAGGATAAACTTGGTTTTGATTCAAGAGACGAGGAAAAACTTGTTTCTCTTATAAACGCCATGTTTAATGTTGGTAGGTCTGCCTAACAAAGTTATCAAATTATACTCAGTTACTGCTATTTATTTTCCTACTGTTTTTTAACTTTGGCAAGTTATTCACAGATGGTAACTTCCTCATCAGAATGATTGTCTCTGATTTGGAGTCTCCTACCAACAGAGCATCTTTTGCAAAAGATCTTCATGTTGCGCCCGCTAGTAGCCTTGTTGTTAAGCTAGCTGAAGTAATTGGAACTTTTACAACACCAAGCCGAATGGCTTTGTTCTGGTGCAGGGTTGTTGATGAAGTAAGTTACTCTGTAGCATATGTTTGGCTTTAAAATACCCCCTCTTAACACTTATGGTATGATATTTGCCTATGTATTAAGATTAGATGGATAGTTCACTCTGCTGGTCTATGTTCCTTGGATAAGTCACTGCAGCAAGTGTAATATACTGTAGCTGTATGATAACCTCTCTCAAATTATCTACATGTGCAGTTGAGGAGATTTTGGAATGAAAAGAAACACATACCATGGATACCTCTAGACGAGAACCCGGATTTAAAAAGTTGCCTACTTCACCAATGGTTACAAGTTATAAACTGCTGTCTTGCCAGGAAAGCACGCTGCAAAGCTGCGTCTGAAGCATTAGATGCTGTAATGAGCCATGCCAGTTCAGCCAATGAAAATTCAGATATTTCGGAAGCAATGGGTTCTCCGGTTTCTCTTTTGTATGCTAAAAATAGCACCGGAGAACTCATACTCCGCCTAGGCGTCCACCACCAAGTTCAGAACTTAACAATGTTGGAAACTGGTGAACATGTGTATGCCCCAATAACGCAGGTTCATAACTTCTGTCGTAGTTGAAAAAACTGTAGTTATCTTCTCCTCTCTCAAGTCATATAGTTTATTTATATCCATGTAGGAGGGTCCGTTGTTGACTGAAGATCTTATTAAAGAAACAGAGGAACTAGTATTGCGGACAGGGAGGTGAGTGCAAATGATTACTCCATCTAGTTAGCAATATCTTTTCTATGGGCTGTAAAACTTAATCAATCTACTTCTCTATCATGAGTTGGCGATCAAAAGACTTGGAACAGAGTTAGATGCTAAAATAATGGAGGTTTTATCTGGTTTAGTAGTATCTTTAGGCATTTTCCAGATATCCAATTTTGTTGATAGATTTGATTGTTTTCTTTCTTATGGTTCAGCATGGGGGCTGGGTGTTCTCAACTCTTGTCTGACATGCAGGCTTTCAAGGTGATTGTTTCAAAGTTGATGTTCTTACTGATATGATGTTTGACTATAGGTGCTCATGTAAGAGAGAAAAAAAGTTGTTGCTGATATTTGTTTTGATTTGTGCATATACCTCGGTTAGGCAGCAAATCCTGGCTGTATATTGGAAGATTTTGTGAGATGGCATTCTCCTCCAGACTGGACTGAAAATGATACTTCTTCTGGAGATGACTCGTCTCCTCTACGAGGTCAATTAAGCATCCGGATGCAAAAAGAAGGTTCGACCTTTTCCCCTGTTTTTCTTTTGATTACTATTTACTGGTGTCCCAGTTCTTCCCGTGGGTAAAACATACTAGTAGTAATCTTTCTAGTCGCACGCTCATATTTTTCTTTGAAATTTTTATGTGCTCTTAGGTAATTTATGGCGTGAGCTGTGGGAAACAGCTAAACCACTGCCTGCGGTTAAGCAAACACCTCTCTATGATGAAGATTTCGCTGTGTAAGTGTCAATTGTATGTCACCTTAGGCTTAGTTTAGTGGATACTGTGTTTGATAGCTCATGAAGATCTTGCCCGTTGCCATACTATATATAACAGGGAAGGAATCTTGAATTCTTTGGAAGACATTCCGCCTGCTGAACTATTCGGACAGCTTTTTGTTTCTCTTGTAAGTTTCCCCATCAAATCGCATATTATCATTTCTATTATATTATATATTTGAAATATCCTTGTGCAGCCCTTGTCTAGAAGCAGAGTCTTCAGTCAGTAGGCGTTCTATATAAGAAGAGTCGAAAAAATGCATTTGTGAATGCTTAAATTTTTGAATTAAGTTCTTGTAGTATTTTATCCGAACTCCAGGAAAGTTAACAAATCCTAGTTTCAAATGATATAAACGTGTGCTCTGTTACACAGATAGTGATACAGATTAAAGAATCGATTGAATAAAAAAGAACTTACAATTAAGATATTAGCTACAAACAGAACTTTTGACGATTAGGGTTGCATGTGAAATTTACAGGTTGCCCTGGGATTTGTAATGGTGGAGCCAGTAGTAGCCACAAACGATGACTTGTCAAAGCTTTTCTTCGAGTGCAAGGATTATGTAGTCGCGACCTGCCAGGGAGACGCATGGACCGATAAGCTTGATGATCTCTGTCAGGTACATACTATTAACTATATGACATATTCACAACCTTGTACAAATGTTTCAACAGATGGCAAAGTAAAAGTTTATGTGGATATGAACTAACATGATTCAACTGAGTCGTACATTTCAATTCCATTTGCTTTCTTCTTGATATATTTGGATTGTTTTTCTTTGATATTGATAGGTATATGAAACAGTGGAAACAATGTCGTTACGTCCAGAAAAGGTTTTGAGATCAATGAAGCAAACAGAGGAGTCACCGTCAGGTGAGAACGGAACAAAACGGCGGTTCAAGCGGCTGGGATTCATCTTCCGTGGTAAAGAAGATAACAAGAACAGAGTTCCATCAGAACCTCAACAGAAAAGTACGGAACCGAGCCCGCGCCAATCTTTCTCTAGTCTTTTTGATGGGAAGTCGTCTCTGTTTGCAAAGAAACCTCCTAGACCTGCTGAAAATGGGACTATTGTCTGAATCCTTTATTTTTTATTTTTATTGTTTCATCTGGTTTTGAGTCATTTCTCAATATATTTTTTGCTCTGTGTTTAGGTTGTTAAGTTAATCTATTGGTTGTGGTTGTAAGTGTAAATTTATTTCATTGAAATCATTTCTCAGAGGGTAAATCTGTTGAAATGAAAATGAATAAAGATTGAGGAAGCGAGAAAAGCTTTTTAGTCTCTGTGTCTGCAAATCTATTTATACGCTGCGGGAAGCTTCTGAAAGGTTTTGGGCCAATGGGCCAGTGCTGTCATTAAACGTCAGCGTTTTAAGCTTTCTCTGTGTTCAATCATACTTGAGAGTATACTGATCTAAATATTCATTTTAATCAGAAAAAGCTAAACTAGACACGTGTAACAATCTTGGGAAGTTGCCATATTCTTGTAAAGTTGCTGGAAGCTCATATGCGTTTACCAGTCGTCATTCAATTCTGCAAACCCTAAGCTTTCTCACTCGGCGGTGAAGTTTCTCTCTCTATCTCTTTTGGTTAGATTCCTGTCTCTCTCTCTCTCTCTCTGTATTGGATTTTGCGTTGTGAACGAATCTGAGCAAATCATTTTGGTTCAACAAATGGCTTTGGCATGATCTGAGGTTTCTGAGAATCCTATTGTTTATATGATTGTAGAATCCATTTCAATCCCTCTGTTTTTACGATTACAAGTGTTGAATCTCAGCGACATCTATTGATTTTTTATTTTCGGAAAACGTTTGTAGAGATTCGGTGCGAGGGGATGATGTTGCGTGCTGTCATAAGGAGAGCTTCCACTAGAGGCTCTTCTGCTTCTTCCGTTACTCTTCCTTCCCTTTTCAGATTCGTCCATTTTTTTTTGTTTTTTTGTGATTTGATTCTTTTCTGAAATATATGATTTTAGTTTCGATTGATCTATCTCTCAGGGATTGGGGAAATCACTGCAATCTTCTCGTGTTGCAGCATCTTCACATAGCTTTCATTCTCTTTCAGCAACAGAGGTAACAAGTTGTTACATGTGAACTCATTCTGTATTCCATGAACAAGTTATTTATTAAAGTTTCTATTTGAATATTACAGACTCTTGTGCCTCGTGGAAGCCATGCTCGTAGCTTCCATCATCGTTCTTGTCCAGGTATTTTTTTTCCTATCCTACGGAACCTTTGTTGTTTTGATTCTTTTGGCTTGTTTAGGTTCTTTGATTTTAACAATCCTTCTCTATTTCGTTGCAGGGTGTTCAGAGTGCTCGAGGTTAGAAGCCTTAGTTTTGTGTTTTGTTAAATGCACAGAATTAAAACCTCCCGTACATGCTTTCATCCTTACGAGTTTTGAATATTCATGTGTGTAGTACTGTTCTCAGCAGCTTCCAAGGCACAACCCTGCAGAGATGGATCAGACCTTTTTCATCTGATAGTGGTATGGTTTACTCTAGCTTAAGATAACTCTATTGTTTCGTGTTTTTATGTTTGTTTCACATGCTCTGGAACCCAGCGGTAGCTTAACCAAGGGACCCTTTTTAACTGCACTATCAATATTTGGATAAATGACATATTTCACCTAACCGAAAATATTCATGATCATTTCTGATTCATACTTCAGTGAAGTGTGTGTGACTCAATTGCGTTTTGGTCTCTATTGTTACCGTAATTTGTGTTTCTAGGTTTTTTTTGATACATTTTTTGTATTTGTTATTGAAGGAGATGTTGTTGAAGCTGTTGTGCCTCACATGGGAGAATCAATCACCGATGGAACTTTAGCCAACTTTCTGAAGAGTATGCTTTTCGTTGCATTATCATCTTGTCGTTTCTTTCCCGTGCATGTAGCGTATGTATCTAACAAATTCGACTCCTGTTGCAGAACCTGGTGACAGAGTAGAGGCTGATGAGGCTATTGCGCAAATTGAAACTGACAAGGTGTCTAACAGCTGCTTGCTTTTTTATCTCTTATGCTTTTGCCCCTATTGATGCTTTCAGGTTTCTGCTGTAGCTCTTTTTAATACTTTGTTTGATTCGTCTCTGTGCTTTAGGTGACAATAGATATTGCTAGCCCAGCAAGTGGTGTGATCCAAGAGGTAAAATATTATACTCTTTGTCATCCCTGTGGTTCTTCTCCAGTGTTTCTATGCCTGATTGATTTTATCATTTTATGCAGTTTCTTGTCAAGGAAGGAGATACTGTAGAACCGGGACACAAAGTAGCTACTATTTCAAAGTCTGCAGATGCCGTGTCTCATGTGGCACCCTCTGATAAGACACCAGAGAAAGCTGCTCCCAAGCCTTCTCCTCCTGCTGAGGAACCCAAGGTTGAAAGTCCTAAAGCTGCGGAGAAACCCAAAGCACCATCAACTCCACCGCCGACTAAACAGTCAGCTAAAGAACCCCAGCTTCCTCCTAAGGATAGGGAAAGACGGGTATGCAAACCTTTTCATTTAGTCTTATACTTCTATAATATGTTTTTCATGCTCCCTGTGAGAGAAAAGCTATATACGTTCACCTGATTTGATGATGTGGATATCTTAACGACGTTGCAGGTTCCTATGACAAGACTTCGCAAACGTGTGGCAACTAGGCTGAAAGACTCTCAAAACACTTTTGCGTTGCTTACAACATTCAACGAAGTTGATATGTGAGTTACAGCTAAAACCCTTGTGTCTTTAGTCAAAATGAAATTCTTAAACTGCACTAATTATTACTCAACTCTTAGTTAACCAACATGATTTTGCTTTCTCTCGTAGGACCAATCTGATGAAGCTCCGATCTCAATACAAGGATGCATTCTTTGAGAAGCATGGAGTGAAGTTGGGGCTTATGTCTGGTTTCATCAAGGTGCGCTTGAAAAGATTAACGTATCAGAACTTTACATGATTAAGGTACCAGAACGCTACAGAAAGTAATCTTCTTTAACCATTTGTTTCAGGCTGCTGTTAGTGCCCTCCAGCACCAACCAGTAGTAAATGCAGTTATCGATGGAGATGATATCATTTACAGAGACTACGTAGATATCAGTATTGCTGTTGGTACCTCTAAGGTTTGTTTCCGCAATTCTTTATATAGAGAGATCCAAACATTGACTTATGTAATACCATCCTATTAATTTGATGTAGTATTGATTCATGTTTTTCTGACTGTTTCCAGGGTCTTGTCGTTCCAGTCATCATAGGTGCTGACAAGATGAACTTTGCTGACATAGAGAAAACGATAAACTCTCTTGCGAAGAAGGCTAATGAAGGAACCATTTCAATTGACGAGATGGCAGGAGGATCATTCACAGTATCTAATGGTGGTGTCTATGGAAGTCTCATAAGCACTCCTATCATCAACCCTCCTCAGGTTCGGTTCGATCCTCACGATACTAAAACCTGAACAAAGGAACGGTTCTTTTCCCCCCTTACTAACGCAAACCAAATATATAATTTGTAGTCTGCTATTCTTGGAATGCATTCAATCGTGCAACGTCCAATGGTTGTGGGAGGAAGCGTAGTGCCAAGGCCAATGATGTATGTCGCTCTGACCTATGATCATAGGCTTATTGATGGAAGAGAGGCTGTGTACTTCTTGCGCCGTATTAAGGATGTTGTCGAAGATCCCCAGAGGCTTCTTCTCGACATATGATGAATAAAGAGATATATCCGACAGCAGAAGAGATGATAAGTCTGTGTCCTTTTTACCAGTTTCCTTTTCAGGTAAACCGTTGCAGATATTGCAATCTGTGAATGCTATACTTCTGAAGAAGTGTTTCTTAATAGTTTCAAGAGTTCTTGCCGGGCAGTGAAAGCATGTGTCCATTGATTTTTTTTTAATTCATATACAGTACGATATTTTTTTTTGTTAAATAATGCCACTGGCTTTTATCGAGTCGAAAGATTTTCATTTCCATCGAGATTGTTAATGAATTTCCATCGAGATTGTTAATGATGTGATTCAATGGATAAGCACTTTGCAGTAACCACGATAACCTAATTCTTACGCAATTTGTAAATGCACTTTCTGTTTGGTCGACGCGGATAATCTTTCAACACTTTGACAATTAGTAATAGTGAACCGTGAACGGAAATTAAAGAAAAAAACTGTGTTTAGCTTCTTTAATATTGGGAGGTATCACTCAAACGCAAGTTAGATTCTTCGGACATGATTCAACATGACAACATGAAAAGTATATAAAGTCTTCATATGCTGACTACTAAGCCCTCTTTTAGCCGGCGTCCTCTATCTTTCTCTTTGACGACGTAATTTAAAAGAGGCCATTCTCCCAAACCGTGAGGATCCAGAAGACGATCAATATATCAAATCGAATCTTTCGGCGAGACGAATCCGTCGGTGCAAACGGCTTGTCAATCTGACCATCGGCGCGCCCTCATCTCCAGTTTTTAGTATGCACCGCGCATCCACATAAAACTTTAATTTTGGGACAACTTCAAACCATTCGTTCTCTCAAACCGTATGGACCCAGAAAACGAGTGAAAACCCTAAAGCTTAACTACCAGCCGTCCAAGCTATTTCTGGTGGTCCGGTTTCTAATATCTTCAAGAACAAGGTGAAAGCCCTAGACGCCTTCATCATAGCTGCGACTCCTTCTTGATCTACCAGCCACCACCCGACCATCCGATAAGCTCCCATCCGGCTGGTACCGTCCGTACAAGCAACCCGACCAGCCAATAAGAAGCTTTGGTGTGTTCCTGATCCGTTCGCGGTCTACTCTC
>JABAYD010030824.1:0-11121 GCA_014822095.1 Diplotaxis tenuifolia
ATTCCTTTCCTCGTAAAGTCTACTAGGACTTTACGAGGAAAAATGGTTTACGATGAACGTGTTTCGACGAAACACGTTTCCTCGTAAGTTCCTAGTAAATGCTCATTTACTATGAACTTACGAGGAAATCCTCCCTAGTAACAGACGAGTTTTCTTGTAGTGAGAATCATATTCTATATATATAAGCTATATATATAAAAGAATCTTTTACATCATCCAAACTCATGCCACCTCCATACATACGACCAAAACTGCGCACTGGACCTACACCAAAATACTCAGGACGAGAAAAAGAACTTCCACCAGCACTACTAGGTACAGCTTCATCAAGAGGTGTTGCTGAATCTATTGCTACCTCTTGTCCACAAATTTCACGAGATCTCCGGGCTACACGATCTGCAACACCGTTTTCAGCAAAGGTAACGCACCCAAAACCTCTATGTCCACTTCTCTTTGGGTCCTGCATGTTTAATAATTGTTCACATAACGGTCTGCGAATGTTCTCACTGTAAATTATTAACAATAAACTTTGGAATATATGCATCTTGAATACGGCCAAATCTACCAAAGTAGTCACGGAGATCATCAACGGAAGCTTCTTGAGGGAGACGACCAACAAAGATCTTGTTCCCTATTCCTCTCGTTGGTTCAGCTCATTCCTGGATTTGCGAAACTGAAAACTAGTTTTGCGATAAAATGTGATTGGGTGACACGTGTTTTGACAATTTTGATTTAACAACCTCATCTACTAGTCATGTTTCTTAATGATTATATAATTAATTTATTCCTCTCAAAAAGCATTTTACAATGCTTGAATCACTTTTTTTTTTTTGGACAAAAAATGCTTGAATCACTATGTGCTTAAATTCCTGCAGAAACTGGTTCATCATCCCTAACAACAATAAATACTTCATGAGCTATCTTCGATACCCTTCCATCTATCCATGTTACTTCAAAGTGACATCTTTTAGCCTTGTGATAATTCCAAACCAATGATCTTGTTGATTGCAATGCTTTGTTACATCCTCCAAAGATTTTTCAGCAACAGCTAATCGAACAACAATGTCGCCATACTTAATAGTTGTCATAATCAGCATGAGGAGTTAGCTCATAAAAACTAACAATCTCTTCACTGTCAACCTGACAAAACTCTTCTGCGCTTTGAAGAGGTTTCATCCATTTCACACAAGCGACACGTTTTTCTTCATTCGCAGTTTTTAAGAATCCCAACAATGCATTTATATTCAGGTGTGTTATTATCAACTGTAAGAGTTTCTAACACATAATGCTCCGCGAACAGATCTTCATCAGTAAGAGCGGTCTGAGATGGAAGCAAAGTTGTTGCTTCCCGTCCAACGTCAACACAACCATCCTGCCACACAACATCAACAATAAATAGAGTACCTCCAAAACTTCCATTATTAGTGCATTAAGGGTGACAACAACGTTAGAATACTAGGACTCTGCTCCTCGAGTCGAATATAGAAGGATCCCTCCCAAAACCAGCGGAAGCTAGCCATTTCACATGAACATGCCCAAATGTAACATTTTCAACGGTACATTATGAGCAATTGGGGTTCAATCACTAGTTAAACAAATTCATGTAACTAGTGTTTTCCACAAAAAAATCATGTTGTTGTCGTTTCAATCACTTGGCCAATACTTGGAGTGGAGAAAAGAATCAAATGGCCGTGTCATAACAATATCTAACAATGTTTGTATGAATTCAATCGTCTACGGGTCTTTTTTCTTATTTTACGTCATCTTATTTTAGTTTTGCATCCAATTCACAAATTTTAACTCACTTGAACTAAATTTGTACTTATAAGTAAATATCTCATTTAGTTGGGTTAATTCACACCATTGTAGTTACTCGTTAACCACCGTAAGACCATAAATAATACATACCTAAGTTTAATTTTCAACTTAATTTTTTTGATAAGTCACGAAACCTTTGACTATTAGGCATTGGAAAAGCGTTAGATACATAAATTGAGATTTCTGGTACCTTAATTAAATGTTGACATGTCTTTAAATTTCTTATCACACCATATTATTGACGTGGTTTATCTTAGGCTCCGAATGGTAACTGCGGTTTGAGCGGTACGGGACAAACGGTTTAACTGCAGTGCGGTTTTAACGGTTATAAAAATGTTTAGATATATAGTATATGTAAAGATTTTTGTTACTGTTAACTGCGGTGCGGGGCGGGACAGTGATTACCATTCGAAGCCTTAATAAGTGGTTAGGCTTGCTAAGTACTGCTTATTGATCACGTTGATGTCTTATCCGACATCTGATTAGTTTATTTAACAAACTCAACATAATATAAAGTTGACTATTGTAAATGATTTTTTTTTTCATTTTTTTTTGTAAGAGCAGAGAGTTTTGGTCAATTTTATGTCTGGTAGACCAATCAATGTGTAATAGAGATTCTTAATTGTTTTGGCACCAACTAAAGCCTCACCAAACCTGTAATTGATGTACTCAAATGCTTGATTCAAACGTTTCAAGTGGTATGATTAGCAGCCATGAGATTCGATTTAAATTTTGCAAACCTGTAGCGAGATTTCGCTCAGAGTAAGAAGTGTTGTATACAAGTTGAAGTTGGGCCTTTGAGTCCGTGTTTTCAACATAATACTTGGTTTAGGCCCAATATAATTTAAGCTGGTCAGAATGGTTGACGACAATTAAGAAATGCAATAAGATCCAATCACATCAATCCATTACTATATTTTCTTTTTGTTACTTCGACGTGGACACTCGTTCCCATACAACACCCATTCTCCTAATAGTTTTAACAGCGAATAATAATCCAACATGGTATTATTATGTGTGTGTGAATGTCTGTACAAGAGGAAACGTCAACACCGATGACTCACTCTAAATACATGATACTTCTATGCAATACAACAAATCCACATGGGAACGTTAGAAGAATACTTATTTAAAAACAAGTGCATGATTGACAAATCAGTAATTAAAAAAAAAAAGATAAATCTAACTTTGAAACGACCAACAGAATCCGAATAATAAGAGAATTATTTAATCAAAAGAAAATTCAAAAAGTAACAAGTGTGTCAGCCAAACCCAATGTTTTAATTAAATATCATCATTAACCTCTCTCGGAAAAAAAAACCTTTTGCATTCACTTCACCATCTCTCTCTCTCTCAGCAAAAATGGAGGTATGTGGATTGCTCTGTTCCTCTTCATGGTTAAACCCTAAAATCTTTGTTTCTTGAAATGCAGGGATTTGATTTCTTCACCAAACGCTTCTTCCTTCTCATGATCACAGCCTTATGTTTATCATCTTTTGTTCTCAGTGTCAAGGTTATTTTCTTTCTCGACGCACTTCTCTTTGAAATTTCATTACTAGTAGCAGAGAGGTTGACTTTGACTCTAAGATTCACAGTTGGGAGAAACATGTAGTTCCAGCAGCCGATGCGACGCCGGTTTGGGTTGCCAGAGCTGCCCGGTTAATGGTAATACCGGGTCTACTTGTTCCCGGATCCAACCTCTCAACCCGACTTCTAAGGTTTGATATTTCAACTTCTTTATTGCTTTTAGGAAATTTTAATTACTTATCATTTTTTAAAACATTGGCCAAAGAATATTTTTCCCTCTTATTTTTTTTATATAAAAAATAAAGAATAACATCATTACTTGAGAAATTTGAGAAGAAACAATCGTTCTTTTTTTATTTTTGCGATTTTATTACTATACATTTTTTCTATTTGTTTTTTTTCTTGGGGATGATGATGAACGGAAAATAATGGAATGCATGTGGTTTTGATAATGAATGGTAAATAACGGAATGCATGTGGTTTTGATGATGAGTAGGTGAATGGTTTGCCGTTTAACAAGTACTCGTGGCTGACAACACACAATTCGTACTCAATCACGAGTGCAAGATCAACAATTGGCTCCTTTATTATCTCTCCAAGGAATCAAGAAGACTCCATCACCAATCAGCTTAAGGTCTCCTTCTCTTTCATTCTCATTTTTTGATAAGTTCCGTATTAAAACTTTTCTTTGCTAATTTAAGAATATGATTTACTTTACAAGTTGTTGTTGCTTAGGTTAGAATAAAAGATAATGTCAGCTTTAGTTGGTGGCTTTGTAATGAAAACTTTTCTTTGATGAAAGATCAACTTTATAATATTTTTCAACATCGTTTAACAACTATGACTATCTCCATTATATTTTTGCTATTTTTTCTTCTAAAGTAGGGAATAATTTTCTCTTATATACTAGTCTAAAATATTATTCTAAAAAATATAGATTGTTATTTTTTTAGAAGAATAAATAGAAATGAGTTGATAAGGTTTACTTTAAATGATATTATAGAGGCAAAAAATAACAATGAGTTGGACAACTCAAATAATAGACATTTTATTATTTGTTGTTGCAGAATGGTGTGAGAGGGATTATGCTCGATGTATATGACTATAGAAATGATATATGGTTGTGTCATTCAGCAGGAGGGACTTGCTTTAACTTTACAGCCTTTGTAAGTTGCATTTTAAATAAATTGTCAAATAAAAAAAAGTTACATTTTAAAAGAGATCAGTGACTTTCTTCAAAAATTACGTTTGGTTTTTAACGTGTATTAACGGTGCAGCAACCAGCTGTGAATGCACTCAAAGAGATCAATAACTTTCTTGAATCCAACTTATCTGAAATTGTTACCATCATCCTAGAAGATTATGTTAAATCTCCACGAGGTTTGACTAAGGTATATACACTACATTTGACACATAATGTTTTTAATAGTTTGTATATATATATCTAATGCCAAGAATCAATCATGTGAAGGTGTTCAAAGCATCTGGATTAAGTAAGTTCTTGTTCCCGGTTTCAAGAATGCCTAGAGACGGTAAGGACTGGCCAACGGTAGATGATATGGTTAAGCAAAACCAAAGACTAGTGGTTTTCACTTCCAAGAGGGGCAAAGAAGCTGAAGGTTTTGCTTTCCAGTGGAATTACATGGTTGAAAATCAATGTGAGTTTTCTTGAGAATCAAACATGAATATATTAATTTGTGACAAGTGTGACAATATATTTATATTATATGTTAGATGGTAATGAAGGAATGATTGATGGATCATGCTCGAATAGAAACGAGTCTTCTCCATTGGATACAAAGTCTCGTTCGTTGGTTCTACAAAACTATTTTATAACCAATCCTAATGCAACGCAAGCATGCGTGGATAATTCATCACCGTTGATGAAAATGATGACAACTTGTTATGAAGCAGCTGGTAAAAGGTGGCCTAACTTCATTGCGGTTGATTATTACCAGGTGCTCAACATTTTTTAGAGCTGATATTCTACAAATTTTATGTGAATGTATTTTTGTGTTATAATAGAATGTTTTAATGGCAGAGGAGTGATGGTGGAGGAGCTGCAGAAGCTGTAGATGCAGCAAACGGTCGTCTAACATGTGGTTGTGATAGTTTAAGCCTTTGCAAGGTATCGTTACATTACTATACAAGACATTCTTTTTTTTTTTTACATAACGTTTGAGTTAATGATGAGTGTGTTATGTATGTATAGTCAAACGCAACTTTTGGAACGTGTGATGCTGCTCCTCCCAAGGCAGCTCCAAAACCAGCAGCAGGAGGAGACTCTAATCGAAATCCGAGTGATCTTCCGTCGGGTAGTGCTGTTACTAGCGCAACTGGATTGTCATCTCTTGTTATGATCATTGTGGCGACTCTCTTGTTGTGGTGGTAGTTTGTTACTGAGCTAATGTTTGTTTTGATATGACACGAAATTATTTAATTTTCCCACAATGAAGTGAATTTTATTAATGTAACGTAAAGCAATCTGAGGAATGTTGGTGACTAGAACAAATCTATGTGGTCTTGTAAAAAGAATGTTAAGAATTCATAAAGTGGCAAAGCTGTTGTCATGGTTACGTTACATGTATATATATGATCAAAGAATGTTTTAAAATCAGTCAAACGCTTAAAAAAGCGGTTTAAAAGTTAAAAAAAAAAATCAGAATTAAACAAAACGGTATTTAATTTGTTTTTTAAATCAGTTTAAACGTTTAATAATTCTATGTGTTTTACAATCCATCCTAACCGTTTTTTGAACCTTGATTCAAAGTGTTTAGACACACACACCAAACCTGACAAGTGACAACACATATAACATATTGCTCTTGATACAAAACAGGTTTCTCTCATAGGGTTCTTTCAATGGCTATAGCTCTTCGCTAGCTTCATCTTCATGGTCACAAGAGACGGAAAAAAACAATAAAATCAGTTAGAACTCTGTTTTTAACAAACATTGTCACACCAATAACATCACTATAGCTCTTGCAACACGTGTGGACCTGTGGTGGTACCACATAAGTTTTTTCGATTCATTGAACGGGTGACACGAGAAAGCAAATTATTCATTCTAGGTAGGCCCATTGATATTGTTAGCCACAACGTTGTGGTACATCTGTATCCGCCAAGCTTTCTTGCTTGCTTATTTTAATCAACATTATGTGTTAGAATATACACAAAGGCTCATTGTTATTTCTTCATCCTCTCTAGAAAAAACGTTTGCTATCTTGATGATTCTCTCTTCATCAATGTTTGGTTTACAATGTTTTTCTTGTTTTTACTACAGAAAATTCAGATCCCACCTAGAAAACAAACCAGTTGTCCAGGAAAATCCACTGCGTATATATGTTTGATCCCACTTGCTTTCTAAAATTTTTTTGATCTTGTGTTGTGATGATAATCCGACTCCAAAACCAAACCAACAAGTTTATTTCGCCATTGCTTCTATTTGTACTACATTTGGGAATTGCCAAAGACAAGTCAGGTTTGAGTTTTGTAAGTCGGATTATCATTACAACACTAGATCCATAAATTTTAGAAGCATGAGAGATCAACCAAATATACATTGTAAATTTTCCATATAAGTCTCTTCAAACGTTTTGCATATATGGCTTTGGTTAAATAGACTCTAACATGGTTTCAAGAGTTGGATTATCATTACAATACTAGATCTAAAATTTGTTATACTAGATCTAATAATTTAGAAGCAAAAGGGATCAACCAAATATACACATTGTGGATTTTCCATCAAGTGTTAAGTCTCTTCAAACGTCCAAACTTAAAAAAAAAAAATAGATGCAATCTTCTGAATTTTATTCCGAGTAATGTTGGTGAATGAATACAAGTTTTTATTATAGATAATGTCAAGTGGGATCTAGAACACAGAAAGTGGCCAAGCTGATACTATGGTTATATCTTAAATTTTATTTTATTTTAAAAGAGCAAAGCATACAAAACTATATTTGTAAAAATCCTCAATGCAGTTCACCAACAGGAGCTTCGTTGAGCCAGAGGAAGTGGATGAAGTCATACAACTTGGCACTCACACTAACCTGTAAAATTGTAAGTAAAACAATTAAGTTTTTAGAACTCTCTCTGGATACAAAACAAATTCTCCAATGGTGTTTGTTTGATAAATATAGTAACTACCTTATAAGGAGTAGGGTTTAATCTTCTCATATGATCAGGTCTCATGTTCTCAAGCTGTCTGATGCAACGGTTTCTTATCTCCTTCAATGGCTCTAGCTCTTCCCTAGCTTCATCTTCACAGCCACAAGATAACAAAAACACAACATAATCAATCATATAAGTATTTGTCAGAACAGATCATATTTTAAGTATTGACAACTGTGTTGTAACCTGCATTTCCACGCCAATAACATTTCAAAAGCTCTTCCACACGTTGTGGCACCACATAAGCTCTCTTTGATTCATTGAATGGATGACGACAAAGTATCCTTTCACCAACCTTACATCAAGAAAAGATTAAAGACTAAGACAACAATCTTTTAAACAAATCTAAAGCCTTTGCTTTTTACCTTTGGTGGTGGTTCGTTTTCTCCAGTCATAATATCAACAAGAGGGTAACCCTCTTTTCCAAATAGCCTGTAAGTACGCTTCTTACATGGTATCGACACCTGAAAACAAAGCAAAGTGTTATATCAAGAAGAAACTTTAAGTTCAAAGCAATTTTCTCAGTCCAGACCTTAGTAACATCTTCAGAAAGTTTGATCCGGGGCTGATTATTAATCTCCACAAGTTTGAATACACAACCTAAAGCGGCTTGTGAATAGCAAGTCACTAAGTTGGTTCCAATTCCAAAGGCATCTACTTCATGACCCTAAAGTTACATTCCATCAAAGTGAGTCCTAATTGGAAAAAAAAACATTTCTTAAGGTGTTAAGGTGAGTGAGAGTTTACCTGTTTGTTTAGAGCATCCACTGTCTCTTCGTTTAGATCATTACTAGCTGTAATGATCATCTTCCCAAAGTCAGGAACATTAAGCTCTCTCTCTATGCCACAAAAGAACTTTCTGGCTTCAGTAGAGAGGTAAGCTAAGTCACCTGAATCAAGCCTAATGCCTACTGCTTTGTATCTGCATAATAGCCATAAAATTCATGAATCTTGAAAACAAAAAGTTGCATTAGCTAATTAAAAGAGAGAGTATTAATGGAAGTTTTCTAACACACCCCAGTTCATTAAGTGCTAAAGCAACCGCACAGAAGTTAGGAATGCCACTCTTCATCACCTATAACATAGTAAGAGAAGTGCAAATCCATAAATTTGTCTAGTTTCTTTTTTTCTTTTGTACATCTAATTTTTATAATTCATCAAAATAATTTTATAACTAGACACAAAAAACTATAATATTTAATGTGAATATAAAATATTTTAAAAACATCAATATTTAACACGATAATCCGCCTAGTTACTAGTTTTCTATAAAACGCTTAGTTACCGCCTAGTGATTTCTTGAACACTGGCTAGCACAAAAGAGAGGTAAAGAATGTTTACACTCACATCATAAGTATCTACAAGAGCAAGTAAGGCGCTGGGGAAAGCCAATGCATAGGATGTGAAAGCTGCAAGCTCGCTTTTATTCGTCTCAGAAAAGATCCCAGACAATGAAGATGAGTTCTATTCATTCATACACCACAAGAATGATTATAAAGAAAATGAATCAAACTAAAAAAAACAAATACTACACTTTGATTTTTCACATAAGCAAACCTGAATCTTAGCTAGGCATGTTTGGACCAGACTGACAAAATCTTCACAAGTGGTTTTCCCATCAGAACTTCGAAGCGCTTTGTCAACAATCTCATCAAGGCTCTGCAAAATTACAAAATCTAAATGATAAAATCTTTTTAATTCCTGCTTTTGAATATTTGAGTTTTTTAAAGAGATGGCTTACCATGAATGAGCTAACAAAAGCATGTGAATGTGTACCACGGAGTGGTATTCCAAATAACTTTCCCGCTGCAACATTGCTGCCATAACAACAAAGCAATCAAATCATGAAAAATTATTTGAAATAAAATAAATTAGATATTACTTTTCAAAAATATCTTAACATTTGCGTTTAAAGTTTAGTGATTATTGCTTAGGATTTAATATTCAGAGGTGAATTGGTTTATAAAGTTCTATAAATCATTATTAAACATTTATAAATGATTTATTTTTCATCAAATACATTTAAGGCAAATTAAAAAAAAAGTATCAAATCTGTGGTAAAATTAAAATTTTTCCTTCTTTTTTTTTTATAAACAAAACAAAAAACACTAGTAGTAAGACTAAGACATACCTTGTTGCATCAAAACCACCAAGGTAACAATACTTTGATGCACTTATTGCACCATCAGGTCCCTAATAACAACAACATAACAGAGAGATTAAGCAACCAAAAACCACAACACCTAAAGGTAACAAGTAACAAACCTGAGCTCTTCTAGCACCAAACTCAAGCAGAAGCTTAGATTTTCCAGCAACAAACCGATGCCTTGCTGCATTAGTAGCAACCAAAGACGCATAATTGATAAGATTAAGAAACGGAGTCTCCAACAATTGCACAACCTAAAACAAAACAAAACAAAACAAAAAAACATAAATGGGATTGAGTAACTAGAAATTTAATAAAAAAAAAGACAAAAACAACTCACAGCAACAGGACCTTCGATCCTAAGCAAAGGCACTTTAGGAAACACAACAGAACCTTCGGACACAGCATACACTTCAATGTCGGAACAATCAAGCCCACGAAGGTAATCACAAAAAGCTTCCTGCTTTCAATACCCAAATCAAAACCCTTGTAATAAAAACATTAAAAATCGAGTCTTTGATTCATTACCTCGCAACCAGGTAACGAGTCACGAACGAAATCGATCTCTTCATCGGTTAGATTGAAATTAGCTAAGAACTTGATGCATTCTTCTAACCCAGCGAAGATTGTGTACTCTCCACCAAATGGGTTCTTGCGAAAATACAAATCAAACCTGAGAATTCGAAATAAAGTTTCAGACTTTGACTTTTTAAAGAATTGAGATTTTTTGAGAGAGACTGACACTGATCGTTCGGATTGTTTGCCGGCTTTCCAGTAAGCATAAGCCATGGTGAATTGGTAGAGATCGTTGAGGAGTGGTGTCACCATCGGGTTCGTGGGTTTGTCAACGACCCGACCCGGTTTCTTCCCGTTGTTCTCTTTAGTCTCTTCCATTTAAACTCTGTTTTTGTGTTTGTGTTTGAGAAGAAGAGTTAGTGGAGATTTATAGATTCTATTGTAAGAGAAAAGTTGAGCGTGAGAGAGACGATAACTTGTCCCCAGGGTTCAAGTTCAACTCCTGTCTTCTTCAACCCAAATCAAAAGTTGTTTTGAAGAGAATTTTTCGAAATTATTTTGTGGAAATGTCTTTTTTGTTTTTTTTTTTTTCTTTGCGAACCAAAAAGAGGTATAGAATGTAAAGATACGTGTAGAATATAATAAGATTGTGTAAATGGGCTTTAAAATGGTTAAATATTCAGTTAACTGTTATGGGCTAGGCCCATTTGTTGTGTATCCAAACATCTATATAATCTGTTTAATGTACAAGGCTTTTAGTTTGATAGGGCCATTCTTTATGTTAGTCATTTTACACAAATGCATATCTTAATATTTGAACTATTTGAAAGTTCTAGGCCTGAATGTCAGTATATTTTAATAATATGAGGCCCAAATTATATTAATTAGATTTTTTGGAGAAGATAATCTTTTCACAGAACTCGAACTTATGAATTTTCTAAAAT
>JABAYD010030836.1:340-19348 GCA_014822095.1 Diplotaxis tenuifolia
GAATTAGTTTAGTTATAGGTATTTTTTTATAACAAACTAAATACCATATAAATATTTTAATATGCATTCCACCATTCCGCAGCTTTTAATTTTTTCTACAGCTTAATTAATTTTTTCCGCAGCTTAACTATTTTTTATGGGATTACGCGATGGTTACCAATCGGAGCTTTAATGTTAAGGATGTTTTATAAACCAAGAAAAAGTGAGACAATAGGGACATGTGGTTACGCTGTTGTTGTCCATCAGAATGTCATATTAGATGGGTTTGGCCAAAAATATATAAGTTATCAGATATATGTTAGGACATAGAACCATCTTGTGTTTGTACATGGGAAAATGACTTATTTCGATCCATGAATAAATCGAACAAGTGACTGACTAGTACTAAAGTCTAAATACGACCTTAGCTCAATTATAATTTTAAAAAAATTATCTTAAATTTTGAAAACGTATATAAATCTACATTGATTAAACTATCAGAACTTTTAAAAACATATATAGATCTACATTGATTGTAACATCGATGGGAATATGGTTCCACCTCGTGCAAGAGATGATTAAGTCGGAGGTGAGGAGTTACTTGATGGAGATGCAGAGAAACCACAATGGTGGTGGTGGATTACAGGACAATGGAATGATTCCGATGACGCAAGTTGGAGTTGGGAGAATCGAGTAGACAAGTGAAAGTGAAATATTACATGAACTCTTCATGGAGAAAAAAAAAATAAAAAGATTGCTTTTCTTTCAACATTTTTAGGCATACTAGTTATCAGCTTTAAGAAACGCATAGAAGTAATCGAGTGATTAATCTTGCTTCATGATTAAATATTTAAGTTTCTCAACATTTCAAGAAAATTAAAATAAGAGTTTTCTTATTAGCAATTTAAAAGACTTTGTAATGCTGTCTAGGATTGGCAACATTGTCTTAGAATACAATGTTATCTAGGATGGGAGAAGACTTGCATTTGGCAACTAAAGGCACAGCTTTAGACGTGGTAATACCTTTTCCTTCAGACATGTCAACTCCCACGTCTTCATCATCCCTCTCCCAATCAAAACACTGTATCAATGACCCTAAAGCTAAGACCAATACAAGTTGGGCCAGCCCCATTCCAGGACAGGCTCTTCTACCTATTCCGAATGGTAGAAACTTACCATGATGGGTCTTTGACTCCTCACTGTCGAACCTTTCCGGCCTAAAAACCTCTGGCTCATCCCACATCTTTGGATCTCTCTGAATAGCCCACGCGTTGATGAATAGCCACGTACCACGTGGAATATCATACCCAGCAACTTTGCAGTCAGCAGACGATGCGTGTGGGACCAGTATTGGTGCAGCAGGATACAGTCGAAGAGTCTCTGAGATCACATTATTGAGATATGTACAAGTGCTCGCGTCAGATTCCTCCATCAAACGCCCTTTACTTGAGACGACGTTGTTTAGTTCCGCCTTGACTTTCCCTATAACATCTGGATGATTTAGAAGGTTAGCCATGGCCCATTCCAATGTCACTGTGCTTGTGTCGGTCCCGCCAAATATCATCGCCTGCATGTAATGAATGATTTTAATCTTCTATTTTTAATAGAATATTTGCATTTCGTACACACAAACACAAAACTTTCTATTTAGCTGCATACCCTATTTCTCCTTTTATCTCTTCGAAATCTCTAATATTTATTTCTTTTAGTATTTCTACCCGATTCAGCCTTTTTAATAACGAGTTCAAAATACAGAAAAAAGAAACGAACTTGTATGAGTCCTTTGATGGTCTCGTCGGTGTAGTACTCAGGTTGCGATTCTTGAAGTGTTAGCAAATGGGTAATCATTGTGTTATTGAACTCTTTTTTTCCCCTGTCTCTTCTGTGCTCATCGACCAGTCCCTGCAGAAACTTGTCCAACTTCGAGCCAATTTTCTTCCCTCTCTTTATGTATCCATCGAAATCAAACAACTTCAGAATCGGAAGAAAGTCACCAGCATAAGTAAACGCTGCGAGCTCGAACGTTTCGCTGATCAGCTCATGAACTTCCTTGGCTTCCACGTTATCCTCGCCGTAGTATCGTTTCCCAGCGACCATTCTCAGGATGACGTTTAACGTCAACCCTGATAACAACGGTCGTAGCTCCACTCGAACAGAGTTGTTTCCTTCTCTTGACGCCGCCGCCTTGTGGATTGTCCGAAGCAGAGACCTCACTTCGTCTCTCCGGATCTCGGAGGATTCTCTTAGACGAGCGGAGGAGAAGATCTCGACGGTGCAGATACGTCGGAGGTTGCGCCAGTGGTCTCCGTAAGGAGCTACTCCAACCGTGGTGTGTTTATAACCAATATATTCACCCAACGTAATGATAGGCCTGTTTGCGAATAGAGCCAAGCTTGAGCGAAAACACTGGACCGAGTTTTTTAGAGAGCTCATGGAGGCAACGATGAACAGGTTCTTTGAGGAGATGAATGTGTCCGATCACAGGGAAACCTACAGGGCTTGGTGGAAGATTCTGCTTTGATCGGAAAAGATAAGCCGCCGCTAAAATTAATCCGACGACTAGAGTGAATGAAATCAAAGTAAACATCTCGTCTTTTTTTTTTTCTTTTTTCGTTGCTTCATGTGCACATACACTGTGTATGATACAGATATTTACGGACTCTAAAGTCAACGATTTAGAACGTGCCCCCGCATTGTTTTGCATAATCCAGGTTGGATACCATGGTTTTCAAAAATTTTAATACTACATATTGTACTTTTTTATAAAAAAAAATGAGGTAAAAGCAGGGGGTCTCACTGTAGTTGTGTCTAGGCAAGCTGTTTTGTTTATTTGGGTTTTCTGGTTCTGTATTTTCGATTTCGGTTAGTTAGGTTCAGACACAATCCCATCAAAATTTAACACAAAATAAAGGTGGTTCGGTTTTCAGTTTTATATATTTTTCTAGATCAATCGATTAATTCCAGTTAGATTTCGGTATAAATTATTTATAAAATTCTTTTGGCTATTTACTGATAGTGTCTTTTTGTTTGGTTATTTTTGGTTAAACTGGTTCAGTTATTTCGATTTATTTCTTTTATTTTCAGTTAAATTTCGAGTTTTCAGTTTTTTTTTTTAATTGCAAAACTGAACCAAACTTAATTAATTTTCAAAATCATACTGAACTAAACTGAATTCAAAACCCAACTAATTGGACTTAGCCAATAAGCCCAATATGATAGTTGTTGGACAATGTTAGACTGGCATAACCATCTTGTGTTTAGACATGTTGGAAAAGATTAATAGGACATGATTATTGGAAGGTCTTTTGGAAAGTCTTAGGAAGAAGGATCACAAAAAAAAACATCAAAATCAGGAGGATTAAGTAGAGAAGTTTGTTAAATAAAAAATTTTTTTGGTTTGGTCTTTGTACTGTTTGCATGTCACAATAATACGTGGCGGCCTGCAATTGATTCATATTTAATTTAATTTTTAAAAATAATTAAAAAACAAAAAGAAAAAGAAAATCTAAAGACCTTAAAAAGTCCCACCCATAATATGCCTTTAATATCACGAATATATCTCTAACATCTATCTCAGTCAAATTTGGTCGTTGGAGATGTCATTCACGAAAATATCTCTAACACCTCATCAATGATTCCACCTGGTGCTCTTGTCAAATTTGTTCAGAAAGGACACCACTACATGGAGATGGAGGCTAGTGTATGTTTTTACGTTTTTCTTATCTCTTGTGGTTTCTACATGGTGTTTCATCATTCTTTCAACTGTTGGATCTGATCCCTAAGGATGGCAACGAGTTGCGGGAAATGCTAAGGGAAAACAAAGAGGAAAGAGAAGGACAAAGAAAGGTCTAAAGAAAAGAAGACAATAGGAAATCATTATGTTCTTATTAGCAATGTAAATGACCGTCCATAAAATAAATTTAGAGAAATTAAAAAACAATGTTGTCAAGGATTGGAGAAGACTTGCATTTAGCAACTAAAGGCACAGCTTTAGGCATGGTCAGGCCGTTTCCTTCTGACATATCAATTGGCATGTCTTCATCCCTCTCCCAATCAAAACACTGGATCAATGATCCTAAACCTAAACCCAATACAAGTTGAGCCAGCCCCATTCCAGGACAGGGCCCTTTTCCGGCTTCAAAGACTCAGGCTCGTTCCATATCTTTGGATCTCGCTGAATAGCCCAAGCGTTGATGAATAGCCATGTACCACGTGGAATGTCATATCCAGAAACTTTGCAGTCAACGGATGATGCGTGTGGGACCAGCATTGGCCCAGCAGGATATAGTCGAAGAGTCTCCGAGACCACATTATTTAGATATGTACAAGTGCTAAGATCTGATTCTTCCATCAAACGCCCTTTTCTTGAGGCGACGTGGTTTAGTTCCGCCTTGGCTTTCTCTAGAACATCTGGATGATTTAGAAGGTTAGCCATGGCCCATTCTAATGTCATTGCGGTTGTGTCAGTCCCGGCAACTATCATCACCTGCATATAATGAAGGAAACAATTCAATCTTAATTTTTTTTCCTAATAACAAGATGAATTATGCATGAGTGTTATGTAGTCATGTTCGAACTCCATTTAATCGATTCGAATTTTCGGTATTATGCTCATAACATCTATACGGGTTATACTAGCTTTCGATTTGGGTTTGGTTCAGTTATTTCCAGGTTCAGTTTGAATTGGATTATAACCAATGATGTAATAAATCACCAAAAATTAAAAGAAAACAAAACAACCAAATTTGGTTATGTTAGGGTTGTAAGTGAAAAAAAAATATGTAGTTTCTAAGTCCTGTTTGGATATTTTTTATAACTTGTTCAGATCGGAATTTGTTTGTGGTTTATGTTATGGTCAGGATTTCGGTTTGGGGTAAAAACACCAATGACTAAATGAAACCAAATAAATATATCAAAAATTCACTAACCAGTGCAAGTCCTTTGATGATCTCGTCAGTGTAGTACTCAGGTTGCGATTCTTGAAGTGTTAGCAAATGAGTGATCATCGTGTTCTTGAACTCTGTTTTTCCTCTGTCTCTCCTGTGCTCATCGACCAGTCCCTGAAGAAATTTATCTAACTTCGAACCAAGTTTCTTCACTCTCTTAACATATCCATTGAAATCAAACAGCTTCAAAACCGGAAGAAAGTCACCGGCATAAGTAAACCCTGCGAGCTCGAACGTTTCGCTGATCAGCTCCAACACTTCCTTAGCTTCCACGTTACCTTCGCCGTAATATCTTTTTCCAGCCACCATTCTCATAAGTACATTCAACGTAAACCCAGAGAGCAACGGTCGTAGCTCCACTCGGACAGAGTTATCTCCTCCTCTTGATGTTGCCGTGTGGATGGTCCGAAGCAGAGATCTCACTTCANNNGCTAACTATCGTGTTGTTGTAAGCAATGTATTTACCCAAAGTACTAATAGGTCTGTTTGCAAAAACGACATCGTTTTCGTGGGATAAGAACTCCTCCACTGCGGAAGGTGACGTGACGATCACGGCTCGAATAGAGCCAAGCTTGAGCGAAAACACTGGGCCGAGGCTTTGAGAGAGGTCACGGAGGCAACGATGAACAGGTTCTTTGAGGAGATGGAGGTGTCCGATCACAGGGAAACCTAACGGACTTGGTGGAAGATTCTGCTTTGGTCGGAAAAGATAAGCCGCCGCTACAATGAGTCCGACGAGGAGAGCGAGTGAAATCAAATCAAACATTTCGTCTGCTTTTTCTGTTTTCGTGCTTTGTGTGCACATCTACCTGCAGCTTTATGGAGTCTAAAGTCAAAGATGTAGAACGTGCGCAGCCCACGTGTTTACCACGTGGTTTATTTTTAATGTATATATTTTTCAAAGCACGGTGTCGATGAACAAAAAAAGAAGGCAAAAACGCGGGATCTCACTTTGGTTGTGTCTTCATGTCTGGTTATTAGCCTTTGGTTTCCGGTTCGGTTTTAATCTGGTTTTATTTGGTTCTTTGATTCTTCTTCATTTCTACATGTTTAGTACCTATGCAGATACCTAAAACTTTAGTTTGTTGCAGTTCAGTTATTCCGGTTTTTTTGGTTCGGTTCATGTATTAATTGTTGAAAACCAACCAATATTCGATGTAATTTTAGATACTACTCGATTTCTTGTTTTGTTTAATTTGGATTAAAAACATAAATTTTGGATTTTTCTGAATTGATATCGTTTTTTAGGTTTCCAGAAATTTTAGATAATTACAAGCATTAAAAATATTTCAAATAAAAATATTTGGTTTGTGGTAATTCAGGGTATTTTGGTTCACAAATTATATTTTTTTATTGTTTTAGAAATATATATAATTAACATTTCATTCGGTTCTCGTTTCGATTTTAAAAATATAAAATCCGCTCGGATAATTAAAAAGACTCAAACCCAATTCACACATCGTTTTTAGTTTAGTTTTACGGTTTCAGATAAACGTCTCCACATTGTGTATGTAATGATGACATTTTAAATACACTTGGCTCAATATATTAGTTATTGGATAATAGAATATTATGCCCATAAAATCATCATGTGTAAACATCCGGATTAGATATGTTATAGAGGAGCTTAATATCTCGAGAAAATATCTATATGTCCTGGTAGTTAATAAATTGTTTCTGTTTAAATAGTAATTTTTGTATAGTAGGGTTTACACATGCTGCATTCATCTAGGTCATGAGGCATTGATTAATAAATCCAACATCGATGGCAATATGGTGGAAGGAAGCTTATTGGACCAGTGTATTGTCATTTTTTCTTATGTATTGTGATTCCTACAGGGTGTTTTGGTCTGGTTAGACTGAGCTATGTTCTTTTTGAGGATCTCTCATTCTTTCAACCGTTGGATCTGATCTCCAAGGATGTAAATGAGTTCAGGAGATGCTGAGAGAGAAAGGAGAAAATAAGGGATAACGAGAAGGACAGAGAAAGGTCTAAAAGCAAACAAGAAAGTGAAAGCATTATGTTCTTATTAGCAAGGTTAATGATAAAATACATAAAACTAAATGACAATGTTGTCTAGGATTGGAGAAGACTTGCATTTGGCAACTAAAGACACAGCTTTAGGCATGGTAAGACCTTTTCCTTCTGACATGTCAACAGCCATGTCTTCAACCCTCTCCCAATCAAAGCATTGGATCAATGAGCCTAAAGCAAAGCTCAATACAAGTTGGGCCAATCCCATTCCTGGACACGCTCTTCTACCTATTCCGAATGGTAGAAAGTTACCATGTTGGGTCTTCCACTCGTCACTGTCAAACCTTTCCGGTTTAAAAACCTCTGGCTCATCCCATACCTTTGGGTCTCTCTGAATAGCCCACGCATTGATGAATAGCCATGTGCCACGTGGAATATCATACCCACCAACTTTACAATCGTCAGACGATTCGTGTGGGATCAGCATTGGCGCAGCAGGATACAGACGAAGGGTCTCTGAGATCACATTATTTAGATATGTACAAGTGGTTGCATCTGATTCCTCCATTAAACGCCCTTCTCCTGAAACGACGGCGTTTAATTCCGCCTTGACTTTCGCTAGAACTTCTGGATGATTTAGAAGGTTAGCCATGGCCCACTCCAATGTCACTGACGTTGTCTCCGACCCCGCAAATAACATCGCCTGCAAAAAATGTACTATTGAATCTTTGATTTAATAACAAGCTGAAAATATAATGAAAATTTCACGAACCAACACGAGCCCTTTGATGATCTCATCAGTGTAATACTCAGGCTGTGATTCTTGAAGATTTAGCAGATGAGTGATCATTGTGTTCTTGAACTCTGTTTTTCCTCTGTTTCTTCTGTGCTCATCGACCAGCTCCTGCAGAAACTTATCTAATCTCGTGCCAACTTTCTTCACTCTCTTAACGTATCCCTCGAAATCAAACAGCTTCAAAAACGGAAGAAAGTCACAGACGTTTGTAAACCCTGCAAGATCGAACGTTTCGCTGATCAGCTCAAGCACTTCCTTGGCTTCCACGTTATCTTCTCCGTAGTATCTTTTCCCAGCGACCATTCTCATGATAACATTCAACGTAAACCCTGAGAGCAACGGTCGTAGCTCCAACAAGTTACTTCCTCTTGATGCCGCCTTATGGATCGTCCGAAGCAGAGACCTAACTTCGTCTCTCCGGATCTCTAAGGATTCTCTGAGCCGAGCGGAGGAGAAGATCTCCACGGTGCAGATACGGCGGAGGTTGCGCCAGTGGTCTCCGTAGGAAGTTACGCTAACTATCGTGTTGTTGTAACCAATGTATTTACCCAAAGTACTGATAGGCCTGTTTGCGAAAACGACATCGTTTTTGTGGGATAAGAACTCCTCAGCTGCTGAAGATGACGTGACGACCACGGTTCGTCGAGAGCCAAGCCTGAGGGAAAACACTGGACCGAGGTTTCGAGAGAGGTCACGGAGGCAACGGTGAACAGGATCTTTGAGAAGATGAAGGTGTCCGATCACCGGGAAAGCTACAGGACTTGGTGGAAGATTCTGCTTTGGTCGGAAAAGATAAGCCGCAGCTACAACTAATCCGACGACTAGAGAGAATGCGTTTAAATTAAACATCTCGTCTGCTCTTTTTTTTTTCTGTTTTTTGTTGCTCCATTTGCACATATAACACACAGGAAGAAAGTGCCCCACGCTCGGCGATTTGTTATGCCCTCTTGATTTTAATTTTAATTTAATGTTATGTTTTTTAAATCCAGAAAAAGTTAAAGATAGGGGACATGTAGTTAAGCTGTTGTTTTCCATAATAATAGGGGTGGGTGGGTGGGTGTTCGAATAGATATTTCAGATTTTTAGTATCCGTTCCGATTTTGAATCGGGTTCGGATATTTCTAGTTTGGATTCAATTATTTTGGGTTGGGTTTAGATATTTAACTTTTGAAAAATTTATTTTTTATTTAAATTTATTATATTTTAAAATATATCTTTCAGTTAACTAATTTTTAATAGGACGACTAATATGTTTGAAAACTAAAATTTAAAAACAAAAAAAAACTAATTTGATTATTGCTTTAAAATTTGAATGCAATTTTTGTTAATATATACAAAAGTGGTTGACATATATTTTAAGTAAGTAATAAATTACTTTATTCGAAATTATATATATATATATATTATTTTATTTTAAGTCGTATGAAACATTAATATAAATATTTTGAAAAAAATGAGAGAAGTAAATTAGAAATATATTGTAAAATATACGTATGTTCGGTTATTTTGGGATATTCATGAGGTATTACGCGTTCGAGTTTGGATATCTAATTTCTTTTAACTGTGTATTTCGTGTATTTTGCTATTTCAGTTCCGAGTTTTCAGCTCAGGTTTGGATACGGGTAATTTGTCCAGCCCATAATAATGTCATGTTAAATGGGCTTGGCTGAATAGGTCAGTTATTAGATAATGTTAGGCCCATATTGTTAAGATATGTGGAGAAGAGCAAAATATCTCCGTTCTTCGAAAAATATCAGGTCTGGTGATACGACAGCATTCCGGAAGGGCCCTTCAAATCTGGTCGTAGTATCAGCGCTATGATCCTGAAACATTCGAAAAAGTTAAACTAGAAGAGCAACGATGTGACCACTTTTGACTGGAATGTGAGTGCTGCTGCATTTTCACTGCTTAATATTCTAATTTCTGTCTGTCCTATATTCTTCAAAGGCTAGAGAATATATGAGTATTTTTATATCTGTTCATGCAACTGGTTCATGTGATGGCCAAGCAAGAATCTGGATTACGAATGGTATGCCCACGTTCCTTTCTTTTGTTACTCCTTGTGTGACTTATCCCCTTGTATTACTAGCATCTCTGTTCTCGGGGAATTAAATTTAGTTTTGTTATGGATCAAGTAAGATTCTCAGTGATTTATGTCTAAGTTAATATAAAACTGCAGTTGTTTGGGATGTAAAGGCAGAGGAATGGAAACAGCAATTTGAATTTCATTCAGGTAACGTTCTTTTTGGGGATGAAACATGGATTTTATTCAAGTTCTCTCATGGATATGAGTATGACAGTGGATGCAATTGCGAGTATAGGGCCAACACTTGATGTTGATTGGCGCAACAATGTGTCCTTTGCAACGAGTTCGAAGGACACGATGATCTACTTATGCAAGATTGGAGAAACTCGGCCTGTCAAAACCTTTGCTGGTCATCAGGTAATATCTCCCATATCTTGTCATTAAGTCCTATATCAATCTGAGATTTGTGTTTAATCACCAATCATACTTGTTGATTCCATAATTCCAGGGTGAGGTTAATTGCGTGAAATGGGATAGTGTCGAAAGATGTGGATATTCAGGAGATTTATACAATAAGATGGAGCCCTACAGGACCAGGAACCAACAATCCTAACAAACCGCTAACTCTTGCGAGGTGATAAAAAAAGAAGTAAATTGACACTGTGTCTAACATATATCTCTCTGTCTGTTATTTCTTCGAATGGAGCAGTGTGCATCATTTGACTAAACAGTAAAGATATGGGATGCAGAACTCTGAAAGATGCTATCTTAAGATTTGATTAATCTTAAAATTTGGTTCGTGATGTCTGGGACGTAGAGTTGATGAGTAGTCCACAAGTTTGGCTTGAAACTGAATGTGATTTTTTAATTACAAATCGAGAGCTATCGAGCGAGGACAGAAAAGTATTAAAGACTTTTGAGACAAAGTCTGTCTTTCATGGCCCGTCGTACGCCCCGGTTAGGTGAAAACCATTGAAGTGGATGATGGCACGTGGCGAGAGCTTACGGACTCGCGCAACTCCCACGCCAAACACGCTTCTTTCTTACTCCTGACTAATGCCCGTTCCTTTCACTTTAGTTATCATTTTAGATTTTTATACGCAGAAAAACATTTAATTTTACATATTTTCGAAATAAAAACACAATTACCTATACATTTAACTATATTTCAACCAATAAAAAAATAAAAAAGTTAATAAATTCTGCATTGAAATTATAAAACGACATTTATTTTAAAACGAATTTTTTTTTCTACAACGACATATAAACCAGAACGGAGAGAGTATTTCCTTTCTGTTTAACTCCTCACCACGTCTCAAACATTTTTTTTTTTGATCAACCACGTCTCAAACATTTTTTTTCTAAAATAACAAGAAAACTCCAAACTCTATAGATAGAGGAGACTGTAAAATGAAAAAGAATCGCAATTGTTGCTTTTCTTCATTAATTAAAAAAAAAGTTTAATAGATGGCGTAACGAATAACAAAGCCTTTTTTAATTTTTAAATAGAAGTTTTAATTCTGCGGAGATAGTGATATTCCCAAGAAAAAAAAAGATGCGATAATCCCAAGCTTCACACGATCTCGTGAGTTAGTTGACAAAACTATCCCTCTCTGCACTTCACACACTTCTGTAATAATCTTATCTATCATCAACTTTCATTATATAAGACAAACCACTAGCAGCAACAACAAGCAACCGCAGTTAGTACACTCAAGATGTCGGAGACGGAGAGAGAGCGTCCTTTACTAGCATCGGAGGAAAGAGCCTACGAAGAAACCGAGAAAGTCCACATAGTCGGCGTCGACGAAGAAGACGGCGCCGATTACGACGACGAGCTAGGCAACTCACCACGCTTCTCATGGAAGAAGCTATGGCTATTCACCGGACCTGGCTTCCTCATGAGCATCGCTTTCTTAGATCCAGGTAACCTTGAGAGCGATCTTCAAGCTGGAGCCATCGCTGGCTACTCTCTGATCTGGCTCCTCATGTGGGCCACGGCCATCGGTCTTCTCATTCAACTTCTCTCCGCTCGTCTCGGTGTCGCCACGGGGCGACACCTTGCGGAGCTGTGTCGTGAAGAGTATCCCACTTGGGCGAGGATGGTGCTTTGGATCATGGCGGAGATTGCTTTGATTGGTGCGGATATTCAGGAGGTTATTGGTAGTGCTATAGCTATTAAGATCTTGTCTAATGGGTTGGTTCCTCTTTGGGCTGGTGTTGTTATCACTGCTTTGGATTGGTTAGTTTCTATATTCATTCTTATTTTTTGAAAATAGAATTAGGGATGTTTATAATGGATTGTAATTTTAGTATGTGTGATTGATTTGCAGTTTTATCTTTCTATTTCTGGAGAATTATGGAATAAGGAAACTAGAAGCTGTGTTTGCTGTTTTGATTGCAACCATGGCTCTTGCATTTGCTTGGATGTTTGGTCAGACCAAACCCAGTGGAACTGAACTCCTTGTTGGTTAGTTATACTCTTCTAAACATTTTATTCTTTGGTTGGAGAGAATGTTCAAGAAATCTCTATGTGGTGATTAGGCGTTTTGTAGAAGATTAATGTTTAGGTGGGCGCCTATATTTTTTTAATAAATCGTTTTGAAAAGATCGTTTCGATTAGACGAGAGATGCCTAGACCGATTTTTGGAACGCCTAGACCGCTTTGAAATAATTGTTTCGCTGACGCCAAATACTGCCTAGATGGATTTTTAGAACGCCGAGAAACTATGATGGTAACTTTTCTTGGTTCAATACAGGAGCATTGGTTCCAAAACTCAGTTCCAGGACTATAAAACAAGCTGTTGGAATCGTGGGATGTATCATCATGCCTCACAACGTCTTCTTACATTCAGCTCTTGTTCAATCCAGAGAAGTTGATCCAAAAAAGAAAGTACGTGTAAAAGAAGCTCTAAAGTACTACTCAATTGAATCCACCGGAGCTCTGGCAGTTTCCTTCATCATCAACGTCTTCGTCACCACTGTTTTCGCCAAATCCTTCTACGGCACTGACATAGCAGACACTATTGGTCTCGCAAACGCAGGACAGTACTTACAGGACAAATACGGCGGTGGTTTTTTCCCAATACTCTACATATGGGCGATAGGAGTGTTAGCCGCTGGTCAGAGTAGTACCATCACAGGCACCTACGCGGGCCAGTTTATAATGGGAGGGTTCTTGAATCTCAAGATGAAGAAATGGGTCAGAGCCTTGATCACAAGAAGCTGTGCCATCGTCCCTACGATGATAGTGGCTCTTGTCTTTGATTCTTCTGATTCTATGCTTGACGAGCTTAACGAGTGGCTCAATGTTCTTCAGTCTGTTCAGATCCCTTTTGCTGTTATTCCTCTGCTTTGTTTGGTGTCTAATGAGCAGATCATGGGAAGTTTTAAGATTCAGCCTTTGGTGCAGACTATTTCTTGGATTGTTGCTGCTCTTGTGATTGCTATTAATGGGTATCTGATGGTGGATTTCTTCTCGGGAGCTGCGACGAGTTTGGTTTTGCTTGTGCTTGTGATTATATTCGCTGTTGCGTATGTGGTGTTTGTGCTTTACCTTATCTCGAGGGGACTCACTTACACTCCTTGGCAGCTTGTGTCGTCACAGAAAGTTACAGAGAGGGATGATGAGTAAGCACAAGCTATTTACTGAAACAAACAATAGAAAGTTGGTTTTATCAGTAGTATGGTAACAAACATTGTCATGATATGTATTTGTAATGTTTATGTTTTAGAGCATAGACTTTTGTAAGAATATATTCAGGGCTTTCTTTCTTTCTTTTTTTTAGCATCTGAAATGTATCCTTTGGTTGAAAATTCCGATCTTTGTTGGAGTTTTTGGCAAGAATAAAACGGTAATAAAAAAGTTTTTTTTTCAACCAAAAAAAAAAGAAAGTCCACAAATTCAATTAGAAAGTCTAACAATTACATAATCAAAATTATCAAAGATGCATGAATATCAAAACACAGGAGAAGCTCTTCCTAAACCAAAACCCAAAACATTCACTAAAAGTCAAAAACAAAATAAATAGGTTTGAATACATATGATCTTACATAAACACCACCTAAACAAGGTTTGACGTAAGAGACTCGACAATAGCCTAACACATTTATTAAGAAGAACCAAGATAAATTGAATTTTATAACGACTAAGCAGACCACTAATAACACGACTAAGCAGACCACTATAAACTCATGCTCTTGCTCTTTTGTAACATAAGGTAATTATGGAGGAGGTATCTAGGTTAAGAGTTCTTGTAGATAACATCTCCTCATATCTAAGTATATCATCAACGGAAAAATTACATTCAAACCCAGCTCATAAGTACTACACCAGAGGAGAAGAGATTGCAAAGCTTCTTATGCCTCTTCTTGACAGCCTTGTGGGCTCTGATGCGCTTCCTAGCGACTTACTTAACAATGGCTTTAATGAGTTGTCTCAACACGTTGATGAGCTAAGAGAACAGTTTGAGAGCTGGGAACCTCTTTCTAGTAGAATCTTTTATGTAAGTAAAGAAACAACATAACTCTTTTCTTAGCTAATAATGTCTTTTTCTCTTCACTAGCTAACTTATCTTGTAACAGGTTCTTAGAATTGAAACATTAGCATCAAAGTTGCGTGAATCCAGTTTGGAAGTCTTTCAGCTTCTCAAACATATACCTGCTGATTTGGTTTCTCCATCTTTTGAGGTATAGTCCCACTTTTTTTTTAATTTTAAAGTATTATATATCTATATTATGATATAATGACATAAAAATGTTTATTGCAAAATAAAAAAATGAATCAAAAATTTTAGTTATGAAACAAATTAAAAAATATTGATAAATCTTATACTATGATGGTTTAGATTTTTTTTAAACAGTATACTGTTACAACTGTGTTTTTTAAAGAAAACAATTCATCTTACAAACTTTGTATAAATATTTAAGGATCTGTAAATATTTTATTTTGAATAAGGTCTCCAAAATCTCATGACCGGTTCTGCTTGATTCTTGTTTAATATTGCAGGAATGCATAGAGCTGGTGAAGTTAGTGGGAAGAGAGGAAGTTTCATATACTATTGATCTAGCTCTGATAGATCAAAGAGAAGGTGTTGAACTTACTCTAGAGGTTCTAGTGAAAATTGCTGAGAGTGTTGGTTTGAGATCAAACCAGGATATTCTTATTGAAGGTGTATTACTTGCAAACATGAAAGAAGATGCTGAGAACAACACTGAATCTGAGTTTATAGATGGACTGATCTCTCTTACCACCCAAATGCATGAGTACCTTATCAACCTAAAGCAGTCTCAGTTACCTTCTGACTTCTGCTGCCCTCTATCTCTGGAGCTTATGACTGATCCTGTCATTGTAACATCTGGTCAAACATACGAACGCGCTTTTATCGAAAAATGGTTTGATATGGGACTCCTGGTTTGTCCAAAGACAAGGAAGGCTTTACCTCAGACCACTTTAACACCTAACTTCACTGTCAAGGCACTCATTGCCAGCTGGTGTGAATCAAACAATGTCAATCCTCCTGATCCATTTGAGTTAATCCACTCAAGTCAACCCTTCCCTCTTCTTGTTGAATCATGTTCATCCTCAGAGAATGACCATACAGAATCTACCAAATGCGAGGAGCAGCCTCAGCTCTTAACTAGGTCTGCTTCTGCACCAGGCATTGTCTCTAAACTAGTTTCCAAAACCAAAAGAACCACTAATGTTCGTGAGCCCTGGATCATCCCAGTAATCATAAAAGAAGCTGGAGACAGTTCAAGTATGGAAGCAGAGGTGAAGAAACTGATTCAAGATCTTGAGAGTTCTTCTTCTTTAGATGCACAAAGAGAGGCCACATCTCAGATCAGGACACTATCAAGAAACAGTATAAACCATCGCCCTGTGTTTGTCATGTGTGGAGCAATCACTTCGTTAGTCACTATGCTTTACTCAACTGACAAAAGGATCCAAGCAGACGCTGCAACTTCATTACTCAACTTATCCCTCAACGCAAACAGCAACAACAACTATGTCATCACTAATAGTAAAGCTATAGAACCATTCATTCACGTTCTCAAAACAGGAAGCTTAGAAGCCAAGGCAAACGTGGCAGTGACTCTAGTAAGCTTGTCTGTCACACAAGAGAACAAGGCGAAGATTGTAGAAGCTGGAGCTATTGAGCCACTTGTTGAGCTAATGGGAAATGGGAGCCACGCGGCGAAGAAAGACGCAGCCACTGCTCTATTCAACCTCATGCAACGCTACAAGGAGAAAGAGAAAGTGATCAGAGCTGGAGGGGTTAGGTACTTGGTTAAGATGATGGATCCTACGTTTGGATTGGTGGAGAGAGCTGTGGTTGTGTTGGCTAATCTTGCAAACGTGCAAGAAGCAAAGATTGCTATTAGAGATGAAGGAGGGATACCATTATTGGTGGAGGTTGTGGAGTTAGGTTCACCAAGAGGGAAAGAGAATGCAGCTGCAGCACTTTGTCTGCTTTGTATGGATAGTTCAAGATTCTCCAAAACTGTTATAAGAGAAGGAGCTATTCCACCTCTTATGGCTCTTACTAGATCAGGAACAGATAGAGCCAAAGAGAAGGTTTCTTTTATTTGCTTTGTGTGGTTTCCTCTTTCTTGTTTTGTAATAACTGATAACTGTTTCTTATGCTTTTTTTTTGTTTCAGGCAAAGAGTCTTCTTAAGTACTTTGAAACCCTAAAACAAGAGAACCAGACAAGAGGCTAACCTATACATAAATGAGACATCTACATGTATATATGATGCTATATTATATAGTAATTCATATGTAAATCATGCATGCAATGTGAAAGATTAAACAGTGAATCTCTAATATGAGAACTGTATACTGTTCTCTTCTCATTATTTTGTGAGAAATATATTCTAATAGCACTAATTTTTTTTTTTAATAAAAATAGTACAAAAGGAGAAAAATAATTAAAATATTTTTTATTAAGGAGAAAAAAACATTTATATGTCTAGTGTTAACTAATCTAGATTTATAGTTCAGATTTGGGGTGAGATTTAAGGATGGGAAATTAAGGTTTAGAATATAAAATTTAAAACAGAAAAGTTAAAATAATTATTTTCATTAATTTTATTAAATAGGTTATTCATTAAGGATACTTTAGTATTTCAGTTTAATAGAAATTATTTTGGTCATTTTCTTTCTTATATTTTGATGATAAAATTTTATTAGGTCTTCCCCTTATCTTATAGTGGGAATTGGAATTAATGGGCGGCCCATTAGATAGTTTCCAGTGAGATTTGGGGTAGACTTTTGAAGCCGTTTATGCATGCACAAGTGAGTAAAGTGAGTTGAAAGTTTGGTAGTAAAACATTATATTATAGGATTTGATGCTGAGAAATTCACGTTAGATGTAAACATCATTGCTTTAATCATGCCAAGCACCACTCCTTATCTATTATGAAAAACAAAAAGAAAAGAAAAATAAAGTTAAGCACACCTCTATGATATTTCACTTTCACATCATTCTCATTTTTAAAATGATGTTTCACTATCATACCATCTCATATACGCGTATGCCTCTTTCATGTCAAAAATTAAACCAGTATATAAAAAATGATACTTTGAATGTGTACCATTACCCCAGAATGAAATTTGAATGTTAGATTGGTTTTTTTTTTCTTTTAAGTAAGCTTAGATGATTTGAACATAACACAACTGGAACGAATATACCTTTTTTGCTCAAAAGAAACATAACACAACCGGAAAAAATATTAATTAGTGGTACTATTGAAGTGTTTAGTAAAGAAAATATGATTTAGAACTTATTAAAAAAGGTTACCAAAAAACATAAATCATATGGAAAACTAAAGTATAATTAATTGACAATTAGCCACTAACATACAAAAAGATAATTACGTAGGGAATGATTTAAACACAAAAACACATTTTAAAATAGTAAAAGACAAAACAAAAAAAAAATGAAGCAGAGAAACAAATCACGCCAAGCTTCTTCTCCCATGGTCAACGACGACAGAACCTACCTGTGACAACTCTTTCAACCACTCAAACGTTCTCTTACGCGCCACCGCCGTTTTCTCCTCCTTCTTCGCCGTCTTCTTCCTCCTCCTCCTCTCCTCCGTCTCACTCATTTTCACAGGCACGATCGTCTCCGTCGCCACCGAACACTTACAATCCGCGAACAGAAAGCTTCTCCTCCGATTCCTCGATCTTGAATTAGAGTTGGTGCTCGTGCTGCTGCAGCTACTGTTCCGACTCACCGAGACCCTCGCGTTTGTTCGGAGCTCGATCTCCGGCGTGCGGACGAGTCCTAGCCGGAGAAAATCCCAAATCGAAGATGATTTAGGGTTTCTGATTTGGTTCACCCTCGCCGTCATGCTCGATGATCGTCTGATCTGGGGGTTTGGACTCGGTTGGCTGTAATCGATGAAATTGTTTTTGATTTTCCGGTCTGGTTCGGTTCTGGTTCTGGTTCGTCGGGATTCGAGAGATTCGGATCTGGTGATTAACCGGTTTGATACGGCGTCGTCTAAGCTTACGGAGTGGCGAAAAGGTAAGATTCGGCCTTTGGAGAATAATTCGTCTGCGGTACTCATCTCTTGACCCGGTTCACAAGAATCCGACCCGAGTCGGAAGGATGACCCGATTTCGAATTCGAACCCGGAATCGATTTCTTCTGACTTTGACTGTTTCGTGGAATGAACTTTCTCGTTTGATAAACTCACCGGTAAATCAGATAGAGACAACGCTTCTTCTTCGTCGTCGTGTGCGTCATCATCTTCTTCTTCTTCGTCCTCTTGATCTTGATTCTGATGAGAGATCAAAAGGGTTTGTTCTTCGTCTTCCTCCGTACAAGTCCTCCCCATTTTCGAAGCTTCCGAGTTTCCAACAAGAGACAGAGAGGAAGTTTTTTTTTTTAAATTTAAACACATAACGTAAGAGTTGGGCGAATATTTAAAGAGACAAAAGAAGTCTCTGTTGGAAAAGTCAAAACCATATCGATCCTTTTCTTTTGGTTATTTTTCCACTTAAACCTATAGTCTTTGATATGTTAATTACATGTGTAATGTATTTTATTTATATACATAAATTATAATAATATTTGGAAATATAAATTAAGCTCGGGAAAAAAACTAAATGTATTTTACATCAAAGGTTATATTCCATTGACTTCTTTTTTTCTAACCATAACAAAGATCATGTGAGAATGAGTCTTAGTTTACTAGACATGTGTTTCTTTTTCTTTTTACGTTCAGTATCGTGACAATTGTCTACAGTTGAGCATAATCTGTATTTATTTGCA
>JABAYD010030861.1:0-10712 GCA_014822095.1 Diplotaxis tenuifolia
GAGATGAGATGAGATGAGATGAGATGAGATGAGATGCGTCGAGTGGCGTCAATGGAGGAATGAGATGCGGTTGCGTCATTAGTTTAGGTTTTTTTTTTTGTAAATAATAGAATAGGTCAAGGGTAAAAATGTAAATTACCCATCTGGCCGCATTTTTTAAGTCGCAGACGCCGGATTTTATGGCGTCAGACGCATCCTGCTGCGTTCGGCCGCAGACGCAGACGCTGGTACCTGCGTCGATGAAATGAACAAGCGTCTACAGAAAACATTGACGCCGACGCAGCCGCAGGTACCTGCGGCGACTAAACGAACAGCGCTTTAGTTAAAGTAGATTGTGAAGGGACACTCTGGAAACCCAACAAAGTGCTCCGTACGTGTATTTTATAGTTTTCGGATTTTGTGATTACAACAAAGCTACCAAATTAATAAAGTATTTTATCTTCATGAGAGGAGTTCAATGTTTTTAAATGTGTTCGTGTGACTTATAAGTTACAGCAACTTATATATTGTGTGCTCTTAAGGAAGAGTTCAATATTAACAAAAAAAAAAAAGAGTTCAATGTTACTAAAAAAATTAAAAAGAAAATAAAAAGATAGGTTCCCTTGACTTAGAGCATGATTAATGCACATACCCATGCGAGGGAGTGCTTATAATTTTGTTTTTCGTTTTTGTTAAAAAACAAAAAAATTAACCAATCGTGGACCACCACGTGTCAGTAGGGCTCGCAAACAGTATAAGCACTGGACAAAATCTGCTGCTCATTTTGGACCCAGAAGAAGTAGTGCTAATGTATTTTGTAAGGGCCCATGCACTAAGCATTCTTGTAATAGCCTGCGTTGAGCATGCTCTTATAAGTTACAAAAAATTTATAGAGTTTATAACACCGCAGGTCAGTTTTGTAATTTTAATATCAAGAAAGAGCAGTTTCCGCTACATGGGTAGTTTTTTGAAGAAAAGTCTTAAATTACCCCTGAAAAAATCTAACTAGTAGGGTAATATTGTGAATCGCCTTTGGACTTTCTAGTTAGGTTTTTAAATTTTAAAATAAATGGAATGGGACCTTAAGAGCATTAACCGGACGTGTGAAAATATTAGTTTCACTTTTATCAGCTTTACCAAGGCGAGAAAGAGATAAGATGAGGCGACGGAGATAGCGTTTTGTGAAGTGAAAATCTGCCAAAAATTTTTGATGGGAAAAGTTGTACATACCATGATGATGAGGCAAATGGAGTTTAGAAAATAAAGATTGCATGATAAGAATTAAAGGCAACTACGAATTATATTTGCAGAAAGTGTTGAAAACCCTAAAAAGAAGAAGATAAAGTTATTACAAATTTGCCATTCATTAAAAATAATTAATAGAACAGTCACGTAGACGTGTACATTGGATGATCAATTGGATGTGTACATAACATTAATGTACGCATGTACATGTTAAAGAGATAAAATTTTTTTTATAAATATAAAGAAAAACGTGGTTTATGTGAATTAAACGACATGATTATATATGTACATGTGTACATAACTACATTGTGGATCTAATTTTTTAGCAAACGTGTACATCATTAACTTTCTATAAAGCACACGCTACCGCAATACTTTATGTACATTATACAAACAAAATGTAACTACCCTGTACATATACTACGTCCACCAAATGTACTTTTTAATGTACTTTACTCAACCATTTACACTCACATTGTACACATATGCTTCAAACACAACTACCATCTACATAGCATATTGTACACGGAATTGCATATACACTCATTGCATATATATATATATATATATATATGTACTCGTACTTTATGTTAGTTTTAATGATGTCCACGCTCTATCTTTTGATCATGTACATTATTCAACCATGTACGAGTTAAGTTGTACACTTTTGTTTCCCAACCTAGACGTCCACACCATGTGCATGGTACAACATCGACAAGTACTTGTACACGAACTTGTATGTACATTCACTTCATACGAAATCTCATGTTGGGTTTGTACACATGCAATCATGTACACATGTACTTATATATTCATGTTGTTTAGTTCACGCAAACCCAACATAGGATTTCGTTTATGTACACATGAGTAGTTTTGTATGTCCACATCGATGTACATGTGTATATTTCAGTATCTAATACTAGTTTTTTGTATATACATGTTTTACGATTTTTAACTATAAAAAACAAAGATAACACATACGTACATGTAAACCAGATATATATTTATCTAGAGTAAACAGAGGTAACACATACATATATGGATAACATACTAGTACACCGGTGTACATGTGAGCCATTGTACAAGTGGATAATGATATGTCTGTGTACATTTGAATCATTGTACATAGTGTAATTGTATGTACAACATGTTATGTACATATGACTTATATATTTTTTAATGAAGGGTATTTTCGTAATTTTGACTTCATCTTCCCAAAATCAATTAGAAGTTTCTGCAATTTTTCTCTCTGGTCTCCAGCCATTCTTTTCATCTTAATCATCATTTTCTTTTCATTTTTTTTGCTTATTATACTTTTAAATCTGTAGAAATATCGTTTAAGATTCGATTTCATGCTCTAATGACTCTATTTTACAAAAAAAACATCTAGTCTCCATCGTCACCACGTCATAGTTGATCACCTTGTTACACCATTATCAGAAATGTATCTTGACCTATATTAAGAGATAAATTGTATAACATAGATAATAATTATATACAAATTCTTTTGAAAAAACAATACGAAAACACAAATTCTAGTTTAGCAAAGCATGTAGGAGATGAAGTTGACTTTTGGGGCCGAAATGAACTCTAAACCGTCGATTAAAGATGTGTGTCAGAGGATCCAAAGGCCAGGGTTTCATACATCTATCTTGTCTTTTAAAGTAGATCACAATCTTCACCATTCATTAGAAAGTGAGATGTGTGGAGGAGAACTGTTCCCGCCCATAAAAATGTTTAGTTAGTTGTATTGTTAGTTATAATAGAACTAGATAGTTAAAAGCAAAGCTTGTTGTTAGGAAAAAATGTTTAAGTAGTGCAAAATGTCTTTTTATGATACAAGAAACATAAAACTGTCCTAGGCTGTAATATTTTCAAATTTATATAGTCTATACGACACTAATCATTGATTTGCTGGGTCCACTTCCATTGGAAGAAGTCTCGGAAAAATGTCTATACTTAAGTTGTGGTGGGTGATATTTTGATTCAATATATGAAATTGGTGGCTTGTAGAGATTATAATCTTACTCACTCTTGTTCAAATTTAATAGTTTTGTACTTTTGTTTCTCTTCTCGATTTAGACGTGATCAACCAATAGTTATTCTTATAAAACAATACAATAGTTGATAGTTTTCTAGTGACATGAGTAGAAGAATATAAAATAATATTACTGCATACCAAAAAACATTGACCAAATCACTGTGTACAATCATGTAATTTAACATACACAATTATATAAGTATATCAGCAAATATGATTACAAACTTGCTTGATGTTTAGGCTTTTTAGATAGACAATGGTCACGTTCATTAGACATTTATGATTTATTAATCATCAAAGAACACAACAACAACGCATCCTGATCATCTACTTGTGTGTTGTTTGTTAACAGCAACGAGCGACAAAAACATGAAACGCGTAACTAAACGCTGGTCGTTGGTAGTAGTCATGCGTTTCATTTCACCGTTTGGCGAATTTCTGATTTCACAACGTGCGTCGTGCAGTGTGCAGAAAAAGTAATGGGGTTAATTTGAGCAAACTTAACTCTATAGGGGTCAACAATGAAAATAATAAAAACGGTTGAAGATAATGTTAGTAAGATATCCAGATGAAAAGCCACACAAAATACGCCACGTGTGCGGACAAGAATCACTTGGCGGATCTCCTCTCTCCTCATATTTGAAGACCACACACAGGCAACATCGAGGACATAGAGAGATCGTGAGAAAAGAAGAAGAAAGAGAACTTTGATCTTGTGAGAACATGGCTGCTTCAGTGATGGTTTCATCAGTTACATTGAAACCAGCAGGTTTCACGGTGGAGAAGATGTCGGCCAGAGGATTACCGTCGCTCACAAGAGCTTCTCCTTCTTCCTTCAGAATCGTCGCGAGTGGTGTCAAGAAGATCAAGACAGACAAGCCCTTTGGTCCGTACAATATAACACGCATACAGACTTTACTTACGTTCGTTGCAGTTGTCGTTAAAAGTAAAGCTTATTCCGTTAAAATCGATTTTTTTGTGTGTGTGTAGGAGTTAACGGCAGCATGGACTTGAGGGACGGCGTCGACGCTTCCGGCAGAAAGGGCAAGGTAAAATGATGTCGTTTTGATGTCTTTTTCCGTATGAGTAACTAAATTCTCGTTTCATTCAGGGATACGGTGTTTACAAATTCGTTGACAAGTACGGAGCTAACGTCGATGGATACAGTCCTATCTACAACGAGGACGAGTGGTCAGCGAGTGGTGACGTATACAAGGGAGGAGTCACCGGTTTGGCTATTTGGGCCGTGACACTGGCCGGTATTCTTGCCGGAGGAGCTCTTCTTGTGTACAACACAAGTGCTTTGGCTCAGTAAAATCTTGAAACTGTGTTTAACTCATGCGTACTCGTGTTTCTCTATATGTTTTAGTGTCAGTGTTCTGTTCTGTGTCATGTTGTTAAGAATCTAAGAACATACTTTGAATATATAAGAACATGTTTATAGACTGAAGCAAACAGAGCTTTCCTTAAAATGCTGCTGTGCTTTCCTCTCTTCCTTGACCAAGCCTAAACAGAGACCCAAACACAAAATGTATATCTCGTAACCTGTATCTACTTCTTTCAAAAACTGTCTTGAGTTTAAAATTTAGAAACTAGACCTTTGGTCTTCGTAGCTGCACCAGGAACTTTCTTGATCATCTAACATCTTGCTTCACTTATAGTTTTTTTTTATTGTTTCAACTGGAACGAGTTTCTTGGGTCTTATCGATCTATAATTTGTTTAACAAAAGACATGAATCTAATATCTCTTTGCCAAAATGATACAAAATATCGTCATGGGTTTCTTCGAGTCCTACGCGTCATCTCTTAAGCCAATGCCTTCAACGAATATCGCAGAGATAAGTAAATGCTACGTGCTTGTGAGAAGAGATGATATGATAACAAATAAAATTCATTACTAAACCATAATAACCCCAAAATGTTTATTTGGAAAAACATAGAAAAAGGAAAGATAATCATCAAAAACATAAAGGAAGGTTTCAAAGCAAAAATTAAAAAACCATAATGACATGAACTAGACAGAACACAGAAAACACATAATGCCTTGGCTACAAAGTTCTGCAGAGCTAAAGACTTTCTTTTTCTCTGTACAGAGACCAAACTTCTTCGCTTCTTTTTCTCCTACAAAGACACAAAAACAGTCTCTCTACCTTTCTCGTTACTGTTTCCGCATCATCTTATGCCTCATATACAGACATTGCGGTATGGTCTCTTGATTCTATACTATCAGCCCAAGGCTGGCTCGGCTTTCTGGCTGCTTCCGAGCATAGATAGTTTCAAAAACTCCATTAGTAACCTCTTTTGCTGTTCATCAATGTGTGGGAAACTCGAACGTAGAAGCTCAATAGGCATCTCACGGACAATGGCTTGCGCAGCCGCATCAGATATCTCACCAGCAAACTCAGGTGGCAACTGCGAGTTCAAACTCCGCATGATACTGTCGTACTTGCTGACGCAATACCTCATAAGAAGGTTGAAGAACTCGTTGAAGGAAGCACGCCACAGAGCCATTCCCGCGTTGTTGAAGTTATTACCCCTGAGAAGCTCTGAAGCCCTGTCGAGTGTAGATTTCAGCACCGTGGAAGCCCCGTCTCCAACAGGACTGCCTAAAGGGCGGAGCGGTGGCTGCTCAGAAGAACATGAAACCGCAGCTAGACAGGCGCTTATGGGTCCTAACTCCATCTTGTGAATGCACACGTTTACAACGTTAGCGAGCTTGTTTGTGGTTTTGACGATATCAGGATCGGATGAGAGGACACCGAACAATGATCTCAGGTGACGGAAAATCGCCATGCAAACAATCCTCATCAGGTCGCTGCCAGGGAAAATAAGCTGAAGATACCTTATAAGTAGTTTCCGACCCTTTGGAAGAGAGATAATCCTTTGAAAGATGACATCATCCTGGGCCAGGCTTTGCCCATTCTTGGCAAGGGGGTCAACTAGCTGCAGCGAAACAGCAAGGGTTTCCAGCAAACCTTGCCGTTTCTGTTTCAACTGGTTTCCTCCATCGTGGAGTTGGCTAAACTCCAAGAAACGATCAATGTCATCAACATCAGTGAGGACATTATGACCATCCTCAATGTACACTCTAGCTGCAAGTAAGGGTTCCTCATCAAGGGGCTTATCGGTAGCCTTAGGCTCTGGATTGCCAGATTTAGTTGACTTTGGAGGGTCCACTTCAAGAAGGGGACGAGGCCTGCGGATTGAAGAGAAAGGAATCCTACCAAGACTATGAGCATCAACCTGAAGAAACGCATGGGGCTCATTGTTTGTCCGTGGCCGTGGATGGAGGAGGTCCCTCAAATGGTTTGGACAGAAGTGATGTCTCAGTTTCGCACCTGCAGATTTCTTAGCAAGACAGGCTTGATGGTAGTAATCATCAACGTAGGGATCATTGCTGTGTGTAGCAGCAAGCTGCGCTCTCAGTATATTCTCTAACTCGCCTGCTGACATATATTTAGACCGGTATGGAGGCCACCCACTATATCTCCTCTGAGCGCCACCATCAAAGCCTTGTTGAGGAAAACGCATGTTCTGTCTGTTGCCTTGAGCAGAACCTGGTCTTGATTCCCTTGGATCAACAAACCCAAGCATTCCATCATAGCTTGCGGAAGATGATGATCGAGAAAGGTGAGGGCTGAATAACTGAGGCTGCTGCATTCCTTGCATATGACCGTGAGGAGGCTGCATTGAATGCTGTAACCTATTCTGAGATCCCTGCATCTGAGGGGGCATCAAACCGTTTTGATGAGGAAGCTGTTGTAGCATTGCGTTGTTCATGATCCCTGAATTATCACCAGGATGCACATTTTGACGGTTCATCCATTGAGCCGGAGGGCGATTATTAGGAGGAAGAGCAGGACGAAACTGAGGCATGTTTCCAGAGCGTTGGGGAGACCCATGATGCATGCCAGGCAACTGAGGCTGCAAATTTGGGAACTGAGAGAAGTTTGGCGATCCCATTTGAGACCCACCAGTATGATAAGGGTGTCCTAAGCGCTGATCAGGTGAGATGCTGCCTGGAGGAGGATATGAACCAAAAGATGAATTCGGGACAATGATGGGATCACTGGGAAACTGTTGTTGATTGAGGATTTGATACTGCTGAGGTTGTGGTTCAGGATACGCTGATGTCCTTTTAGGGTCCAAAGCAGAAAAAGGTGTTGCTGACCAGGCCTTGTCATCTTTAATGGCATCAGAGTTCATCTGCTGGCCATACCAATTTGGCAACTCCTCCCCATGAGCCCATTCAGGCACTAAAGAATCTGAGAAAAGAAAAAAACATTGCAGTGTCAAACCATAAATCTAAGCATTGCTTGCTCTTAAGGTAGAACACATGGAAATGCATTAATTCTGCAGGGAAAAAAGAAGAAGTTTTGAAACTCACTCTGGCTCGATCTCCTCTCAGTGATTGGTCCCATGTTTCTATAGACATCAGGATCGCTATTCAACTGTAACATCATAGACCTCAGATCAAAAAAAATGAAAGCAAAAAGAAACAGAAAACAGAAGTGTAGGATGCATATATAATTAACGGTAAGTTATCCAACCTTTGAAAAAGTAGTAGCAAGATCATCAACGTCAGAGAGAGGCCTAGACTCTTCAACCTGCAAATATTGAAGTGTAAGTCTTTCCGGTTATATGAACCTGAAGAAAAGAAGCTTCTTCTCTTCCCAAATACATAGCATAGATGCTAAGGTAAGGATGGGATTAAAACCTCTTCCTTATCAAACGAAAAGCCATCCCCTAATCCATTGAAAGACAAAATCTCATCCTCCTCATCCAATCCACCAAGCTCTACCTCATCCACAACATCGTTACCAAAAAAGGCATACTGAGATGCATCAAACACTGAATCACCTGCACCAAATAAACAAAGGCCCGATGAAGAACAACTATAAGACTATGATGCAAGTTCGATACAAAGCCAAATCGCAGAAACTGCTTTATAGATTCTAAACAAGGTATTATACTATTCCAGATTTCACCTAAATCTTCCCTAATTTTCCTCTAACAAATCTAAGTACGGAGAAAATTCAAGTTCGCAGATGAAGAATCAAAATCGATCTAGATCCAGATTCAAACTTTCCAAGAAACGATCTGGAGAAGAACCAATACGAATCGGAGGAAACAAACCTGTAGGATTATCTCCAAGTTTCTTAAGATCACCGTTTCCAGGAGCTTGATTCATACTGCTCCCCATACCTAAACCATCCATCATCGATACCGCCTTCGAAATCTCAAACCCTAATCGTTTTAAAAAGATATATATCTTATTCCGTTAAAATCGATTTTCTTTTTTATGTGTAGGAACTAGGGGAAGTTAACGAGAGCATGGACTTGAGGGACGGCGTCGACGCTTCTGGCAGACAGGGCAAAGGTAAAAACGATATCGTTTTAATGTTAGGGATGTAATAGTCTTTTACCATATAAGTTACTAAGACGATGTCGTTTCCTCCCAGTCTTGGCTTAGTGAAAACTGGCAAGTGTGTTTAACTCGTGTGTACTCACTCGCGTTTCTCTATATGTTTTAGTGTCGTTGTTCTCTTCTCTGTAATGTTGTTAATAAACTAAGAACATACTTTAAATCTATAAGAACATGTTTATATACTGAAGCAAATGGACTTTTTGAATGATGATACTTAAAACAAGAGGTGATTTAGGTGAACATTAGTGTTACTGATCGGAACATTTAAGATGGATTAGTGAGTCATTAGTCACTGAAAATCATCGAGCGGGTCTTCTTCTTCTTCATGAGGTGAAACAGAAGAGGAGCTGGTGGTGCTAAGCAAAGGGGTTGATCTATGAACATCTCCATCTAACATCAACAATCTTACTCTCTGCAACACCATTTCAAAATAAACTCATAAAGATAAACAAATGGATGCAAACAGTTTGCATTGCATTCACATGGGGAAGAAGCAAACCTTTTCAATTTCGTCTTGAAGAGAAGGGTTTTCCCTTAAATGCTGCAGTGCTTTCTCTCTTCCTTGCCCGAGCCTGAAACAGAGATCACAAACACACAAATGCATATCTGTAATTCTGCATACTATTCAAAAAGTCCTCAGAGTTTACAGTTTAGAATATGGACCTTTGGTCTTCGTAGCTGTACCAAGAACCTTTCTTGACCACAACTTCCATAATTTCAGCACAATCAAGAACACATCCCTACAGAGGTTTTAGGTTTAAGTTAAAAGACAAGGAAACATGGTTATCTTCTGTCAGTGAGACTGGTGATGCATACCAGTTTACTGACTCCTTCCCCGAACATAATCTCAAACTCTGCTTGCTTATACGGTCTTGAAACCTTGCTCTTCTGTACTCTTACACGAGCTCGAAGACCAATATCTTCATCTCCTTTGCTCTTTACAATAAGAAATTGAGAATTAGAAATAAACATTTTTAAAACCGGACCAAAACAGAACAAAGCAATGTTAGTTCAACAACACAACATAGATGGTCTGGTGAGTGATTAGTCATATATAAATTACTTACCTTGTATCTTATTTGGTTTAGGAAAATAAGTGTACATCCAGCCTTAGAGGCGTTTCCTGACATCTTACGAAGAGCTTGACTCATGAGACGAGCTTGCAATCCCATTTGCTGCATTCCAATCTCACCCTATGCACAGGAGAGGAAGCAAATTCTAACTCAGAAACAATTCATACAAGCAAGAAAGTAGATGTGGGAAAGAGATGATATCAATACTTCAATCTCGGCCCTTGGAGTAAGTGCTGAAACAGAATCCACACATATAAGATCAACTGCACCAGAACGACACATACGGTCTGCAACTGTGCAAGTAAAGAACAAGTTAGTTAATGAAAATAACCATCATAATACAGAGTTTTTAGAATGTTTTGGATTACTTTCTAAAGCCATCTCGCCATTATCAGGCTGGCACACTATCAAGTTTTCTACATCAACACCTAATGCTTTAGAGTAAGCTGGATCAAAGGCATGCTCTGCATCAACGAGCATTGCATTGCCTCCAAGCTTCTGCACAGTCAGAAAACTATGTTTCAGCAGATGTTAGAAAGATAGATATTAAATCTGATAATCCAAGTAGTTAACAAGAAAAGATAACCTGAACTTCAGCAATTGCATGGAGTGCTAACGTGGTCTTGCCACTACTTTCTGGTCCATATATCTGCAGTATTATTAAGTTAACAAACCGTTTATCAGAGTGTCACAATTATTATTTTTTGCTCAGCAAAGTGTATACCTCGACTATTCGACCCTTTGGCAGACCTCCACCTAAAGCAAGATCAAGAGTCAACACACCACTCGGAAAAGTCTCCCTGAAATACACAAATCAGTTTGTATTCTGAAATTAAATATCACATAGTTGAATCTATTGGACTTGTTGCTTAATAAGTATCAAGAAAGACTATCGAGAGAGAGAGAGATTCTCACACTAGTGCACCACCAGCACTCCCCAACCTTG